>JAHWFP010006070.1:0-19718 GCA_023313725.1 Lithobius niger
TTTTTAGAAAAACATAGGAATGTCGCTTGGATGGTATGCCCCTTTAAAGGAAAAGCCTGACAGCTCTTCATATACACAATTATTTATAGCAACTTGCTATGATAATGAATTCAAGTAGAATTTGAAAAAAAATAATGTGTGAGTAAGTGTATTGTATTCCAGGGCGAGTGAGAGGTATCATACTCTTTAAAATATTTTTCTGGTAGTTTGTTAGGACCCCATAGACAGTTTTACCACAATTTGTACACGTTTGTGGCACGTGTATTTAGAAATTTGCGTGGCTTTGTAACCCAAAACAAACCTCACTGTAACGGAAAAAAGGTATAGTCACTAGCATTAACGATGCCTACGTGCGACATGAAAACATCGGATGTGGATACATTGGTGCCGGATAATTAGGCTAACAGACGCATATAGCCTCGCCACCTCAATTCAGGCACTGGACAAATAGGCACCCGGACAAATGGGCACTCAGACATATAGACATGTGTTAAAAAAAATGTTATAACTTTTCTACCTCTCATTTGGCCTTGTTCTACAAGACATTTGTTAGACCTGCCTCGGACTACTGTTCCCAAATCAGTAGGCTCTGCTATATGCGTCCTCCTTAGACAAACTCGAAAACAGTGAAAGAAAACTTTGAAAGTGGTGTTTCCCTGTTCGTGACCTTCCTTACAGTGAACGGCTTCTCCAGCTTAAGCTCCCCACACTTCGTGAAAGGTACGACAGGAGCGACCTTATTCTTACATATCTACTCCTTTCTAATCTCTTTGAATTCGACTCTTCCCCCCATGTTTTACCGAAACTTCAACTTTAGTCGTGGTCACAGTCTCAGGCTACAAGGTCTGACTTCTCGACTCAACTGCGTCTTTTGCTTTCTTAGTGAGCGGGTGGTGCTCCCGTGGAACCGCCTGCCTGAGCATGTTGTTTCTGCTCCCTCGCTGAATAGCTTTAAAACTCGACTTGACGCTTGGTGGATTTGATCCTTGCGTGTTAGGGGGCGGGGGAGGTGGGGGATGCCTTTGAGTCTCGGTTCGGCACCGTTATTTTCTTATCATCTTATATTATCTGATCTAATCTTATCTAGGATTTACATACACCTTGCGACTTGGTTTTCCAACTGAGCAGGTGGGTTGTGCATTTCAGCTGCCATTTCTGCCTCTTTTGAGGGGAGAAATTGGTGGTTTATATCCGTTTTAAATAACTGTTTTTATGCTTTTAATGTAGGATGACTTAGTGGCTTTTGCCATGCTTTAATTTTATTGCTAACCCGATGACGAAAATTGAAAATTTTCGAAACGTTGTTTGTGTATTTTTATGTAGCACTGCTTGGTTTGACTTCATATAATTATCTTATCAAGGCACCGGACAAATAGGCGCCAAGTTTTTTAACTTTTTTTTTTAAATTGGGATCATTGATTGGCCTCAACTTCTGTATCTTTTGTTCTGAAATCAGGGACACTTATTATTCGTGTGGGACCGTTCGAGGGGAGGATGGGGATTCTTCGCATTTTTTTTCCCAGAACACCACGTCTGCGTACCGAAAACACCACCACACATCCACCAGAAGAAATTCTTCAAAGTTGTTATAAGACAGCTACGACCACACAGACGAGACGCGGCCTCGTTATTCGAACCACTTGTTCGGTGGATAACTAAGTTCGTCTATATACACTGCCCATCCGTGAGAGCAGGTGGCAAAGGTCGTGTTAGCAGTTCGTCCTCCCCCACCTCCACCCCAACCCTTTCTTCCACCAACACCGGCGAACGCTCGACCCGAACCTTTCTGGTTCCAAAATGCCCTTCTGACTCGAGTTGTCGGCCCAAGGCACCGACTCAGAAGCGTTCAGGCGAAAATTTACGAGCATTTGGAGGTCGTATGGTGGGGGAGGGTTACGAAGCCGGGGTTAGGGGGTTTGACGCTGGCTGACACGGGGCTAAGATTTGGCAACGCTACCATCACCCCGTGGAAATGGGGACTACGAAGAAGTCAGAGTGTGTGCGGTGGACCAACATTGGCTGGTGCAGCACGAAAGTTTAGTGATGAAAACATTGGATGTTCAGTGACGAGTATAGTAGACTTGTGAAAATAATATAGGCCTACACCCTACGTTAATTTTAATGTGTTAAACGTAGGTACCCGTATGATGGGGACCTGTAACCAAAATAAATGGTAACTATTTGCACCAAAAAGAACTAAAAGTGTTGACATTTTCGTTTACAAAAAGAAAGTATATAAGGTCTGCATACTGTGTGGTGTTTTTTTTTTTTAAAGAAAAACGCTGGAGATTCGGCTCCGGTATTCGATACAATCTGGAACTCCAAATATTTTGTATTCATTTTTCTTTCATCGTGAATTTTTTCGTAATTTTTTACTGCTCGCTTCTCGAGAGGTTTCTGTCAACAATTCATGACGTAATACCGCATTTTTTTTACCGATTCTTGCTATTAATCTACAATACCTTTCTCATTGCTGGCCGCTCGCCCTTTTTCAATGCTGCCGTGCAAAGAATGAACGACCGTGCCCTTTTCTATTGCTTCCGCGCAAAGAATGAACACGCTCGCCGGTTTCCATTGCTACCGTGCAAAGAATGAACTTGCTTCCCCTATTTCATTGCTGCCGTGAAAAGAATGAGCATGCTTGACCTATTGCATTAATTTGCTGCGCTTTGATTGGCATTCATAATGACTGCCTATCCACGTGTGCTGCCCCATCCCCGCTATGCCAAATATATGTATACCGCTAGATATTTACAGCTATAAAACAGTTCGAATGGTATACCTGATATTCCAAATCCGTCAAAATCGAGACAAGTTATTAAAGAAAACGATGTTGCTAACACTGTCTTTTAAAAACCGTAAATAGTTGGAAATTATGTTCAGCTTGCCGGAAAAAAGCGTAAATCCACAAATTGTTGGAAATTTCTCATAGCCGATCGTCGAGGGAAAAACTCTTGTGCCCATACTGTCACAGCTGGCTTTGCATATCCTTTTGGTAACCATGGGCAACGCTTCGTCATGGTAGCTGCTTGCTCTTTGCACCACAGCAGGCTGGTGATTCACGAAAATACACGAAAATACACGAAAATACACGAAAATACAAGAAAATAAACCATAATTCGACCTTACATGTGAAAAACCATATTTCGACCTCACATGTCATTAATGAGTTCACTGTTACTACAGGAGCTGGTCTGATGATAAGATAATTTGGCGCCCGAATAGGGCCGCGAATGCTGGACCCTAACTGATTCAGTGTACCTCTCGAATTGAGCGTGATACGTCCAATGCGAGAGTACACTGAATCAGTTAAGGTTCAGGATTCGAGTCCCTGTTCCGGGCGACAAATCTTTTAAACCTAGATCTTTTAAATTGTAAACCGCAGGTTACAACAGCGCGTAGCGATGGAGCCAGTGTGCTGGAGGACTTAACTCAAGGGCTTAGTTAGGTAACGTAATGAAATCGACACTTAGTTCGGTTGCGGTATCTAAAGTTTTTTATTTCAGTTCATTGCGGTAAATACACTGCAGCTTGCTTTCCTCTTCCTCTTTTCACACAAACCGAAGGAGTTGGGCTTGGGGAAGTTAGTTAGTTCCTTCAGTGTCGTGGTTGAGCCTAAAGTTGGGAGTGAGGAAGTTCGTTAACTTATTCAGTGTCAGAAACGTACGCCCACGCAAAAAAAAAAAGCAAATAACTAAAGCCCTAACCAAACTGGCTGCTCACGGACTCATAGCGACGCAGGATGGTGTAGGAAAGACATCAAAATTGATCGATAAATGCAACACCAACCATGTGATTGTAGCAATTTTGACCGTGAGGCGCATAGTAACGCATCGCTTCGCAAAAAAACTTTCTCCTGTCTTAGTCCAGTCAAAATAGGACTTAAGGTAGAATAAAATCCCAAAGTCTTGAAACTTTGTGAGGTTGTTTGGGGAAGTCTAGCAATGACTATATCAAAAGTCCTGATGATTTGGAGGTGAGCTGACTTTGCTAGACCATAAAGTATCCCAAAATAGGAGACTTTTTATTAGTTTTCAGAAAATATCTCGGAATCTGTGGGTCCTACCCAAAAATGTTCCCTACAAAAGTTAGAGGACAAAATTTAACACAAAAATGTTTTTTTTCATTTTTTCTCTAGCACAGGTAGTTTACGAGATATTTAATTTCGAAAACTGAGAAATCTTCGAAATTGACACTGTATGTGGTGTACATAGATTAGGTGAACACACCCTAACGTCATTTAAGTTACTACACGATCATGTAAACATCAAACGCTAATTAACCGCTATACATATTTACTATATATGCAGTTACTACATCAGGTTACTACATATAACATCACATCGTAACATCAAACCACATCGAGGTCAATGTCCTCCTCCTGAAGGTTATCGTCCTCAACAGTTGGTGTCAGACTATTCAAACAGTCATCATGGCAGTTGTGGCAGATAGCAGTGCAACTCACGCTTATTTTCCTGCACCTGCACTTGTTTCCACAACATGTGGTGCATCTGCAAAATATGAAGTTGAAACAGCCTCAGGGGGTACAAAATTTTTGATTCCGTAGGCACAAGATTGCCATTCTGGCTAGGCTCCCAACCCCAAAGTGTGGGAGGGAGAGATGGTAGCTCCGACTCCATATTGGTGAAAGACTTTGTGAGGGCATGGTGCCTATCCAAGTTGAGGAACATTGTTGCAGGAGCTCTATATATAGAGCAAAGAAAAAACTGTGATCTGCCTCCGCTACCTGTTGATACTTGGAAGTTAAGTGGTTGAACATATCTGCTACTCAGCGTAATGCCTCACGTTGTAACAGCAGTTTGTAACCTGCTGCTTTTTCCTTCCTAAAGGAAGCTTGTCTTGTCGCACCCTGTGAATGCATGAGGAAATAGTATGACACCTTTCAGGCCCTTCCGTTGCTGTTGGGTTGAAGAAATTACATGTGTTCCTACCTTTCTACGACCTGGCTTGTAGAAGAATATATTTCGGTGTATAGCTCTTAGAGCTGTAAAAAGAAATATAGATCTTAAAGGGTTTAAAGGGTTTAACGAGCGTTAACCACTCCTGGTCATCTGCCCGAAGCCCTAAGGCCCTATGTCTGCAACAGCCAGATTCCCAGGCGGTCACCCACCCAAATATCAATCCAGCCCAATGCTGCTTAACTTCGGGGATCTGACGAGAACCGGTGTAGATCTACTTCTTCTCCAACAATGGCTACATTGTCCAGTCACTCGCTTTGGCCTTGACGATCCTGACAATTATAGTGTCAGCATCATCAGGTCTATGAAGGCATTGTACTGCTCTGCCATTTAGTTGGAGGAAAGCATCTTGATCAGTCTGGCCTTATGTTTGTTAGATTGAAACTGATGAAGCGGAGGCAAGACACAGATTTTTCTTGAGTCTGTAGAGAGCTCCTCCTCCTACTAAACGTCCCTCAACTTGCATAGGTGCCATGCCACTCTAGATGGAAAATGAGCTACCAGCTGTACTTTGGGATTGGGAAAGTAGGCAGAATGGCAATCTAGTGCCTGCTGCAACCAAAGATGCTGTTGCCTCAGAAGCTGTCCTCAACCTCATATTTAGCAGATGCACCACAGGTTGTGAAAACAAGTGTGGGTGCAGGAAAATAAGCGTGAGTTGCACTGCTATCAGCCACTACTGCCATTGTGACTGTTTGAATTGCCTGACACCAACTGTTAAGGACGATTACCTTCAGGAGGAGGACGTTGACTTCGACTTGATTTGATGTTATTGTATATGCTTTGATGTTACGATTTAATGTTACGATTTGATGTTATATGCAGTAAATAAATATGTATAGTGGTAAATAAGTGTTTGATATTATATGATTGGTATAGTTACTTAAAGGAGGTTAGGGTTGGTTCACCTAATCTATGTATACCGCGTATAGCAGAGCTCTGCCAATTTCAGAGATTTCTCAATTTTCGAACTCGAATATCTCGTAAACTACTGGTGCTAGAAAAAAATGAGTAGGATCAAGTTTGTGGTAAATTTTGTTCTCTTTAACTTTTGTAGGGAACATTTTTTGGTAGGTCTCACAGATTCAGAGATATTAACAGAAACTAATAAAAAGTCAGCGATTTTGGGGCATTTGATGGTCTAGTGAAGCCAGCTCACTTCCAAATCATCAGGACTTTTGATATAGTCATTACTAGACCTCTCCGAAGAACTTTACACAGTTTCAAGACTTTGGAATTTTATTCCACCATTCGCCAAATTTGAGCCTTCGTTGACTGGACTATCTGGTTAGGGATTAAGTACAAGGACTTAAAGCTAGTATCGTGAGGCGTCTCTCAGAACCTGCGAGAAGACCCCTAATCACAGACGGGCAGTCAGATTCGTGGGTTCCCAGCCAGGAGGACAACAGATCGTTTCTCATTCCCGGTTCATGTGAACACGGTACTTTAAAATCCTTCCTCCACAGAGAATATCCAGGCAGTAAAAGGGTTAACATTTTTTAATTATTTTGGGCCGATTAAATAAATAAATAAACAAATGGCTGTATATTATACAAAGGCAGGAGGAAAACAAGCCAAAACAGCGAAAATCATGTACTAGAAATAACATAGTACTTCTACGGTATACGCAAGCAGTCTCGGTCGAATGGAGCCCTATAGTCACTGACGCGACTTTACAATGGTCTCAGTGAGTCATCTTTATTCGCCCAAAACCAAAACTGGTATAAGAGAAGCCACCAAGTTTGCACAAAGGGTCGGCCTTTGAAAGTAGTGATATCATTCAACCAGGGAAAGGCCGCCAAAGTTAATTCTATTAACCAGGTTAATCGTACAGACTGATGGTTCGAAGGTTAAATGAAAACTTGAAGATTGGGAGAGGCGGGGGCGGCGGACAAAAAAATGTGACCACCTTACTTTCGATAATCTCCCCTTTCGAAAACCTGAGAAAATTGTGACCCCCCCAAAAAAAATAATGTGTCCCCCCCCCTAAAGAAAATGCGCTTTTCTTATGCCTATTGAGACTGTCTGGAGATGATTTCCTTTAGCCAAATTACGTAAGTACCACTCCGCACCCACAAGTTACTACCGTTAGTTGTTGGGTAAACGTGCCTCGTTTTTAACGAAAGGACACGGTTAAGTTAAGAGTGTTCTATAAAACATCGATTTTTCTTTATATTAATTATACCTGTCTTGCGACGAGTTTCGTACAATAAGTATGATGGACGTACTGTTTGCTTGCATCTCTACACCCCTGACGTAGTCAGCACTTAAAAGATAAGACAAGGAATTAGGAAGAAAGGCTTTTCTAGAAAAGCTTATTGAAAAAACAGCACTAGGTAATACTCAGTGGCGTAACTAGTGGGGGGGGGGGGGCGCGAAGGGGCGATTCGCCTCCTCTGTGATATTTTGAAAGCTTATTCGGCAAATTGGCCAAGTCACTTTTTCCATAGCTGAAAAATTATTTACCGTCAGATGGCTGCATTTTGAGGTCATAGACGCAACTTTCATCCTAGCTAATTTATACTTCTACTGTTTCTCCTTTAAATCACTAAAGTAACCAGGTAACAAATGGAGAAATACAAAAACCAGTAACGATAAACTGTAAGAATTACTAACTCCATATTTTGCTTAAAATTCCCAACATTTCTAACAAAGTATCAGTGTTTAAAAAATAAGTATCTCGTATGAAAAACTGAAAGATTTACATTACAAATTTTTTTTTATGCGTATAATGCAGTCAGCAAAACTTTTTTTTTTTAAATGTTTCCAACGGCACTTTACAATGCCAGAAAAAGCCGGAAAATAGCAAAAAATGCATCAGCTTCCGGGGCTCTTATTCGGTTCTCCCTCCACACCATTCGGCTAAATGCCTAGTGTTGCCCCCTCACTACAAAACCCTAGTTACGCCACAGGTAATACTGAAACTGATAGCTTCAAAACCGTGTTTAAAACACTTACATCATTTGAGGGGAAGTCTTGAGGGATTAACCTCCACCCCCACCACAGAAGCTGATGCATTTTCAAAAACTCTGACTAACGAAAGTGTCATATTTGAGGTCCAGAACTGATTTTCTTTCCTCCAGTTTGGTCAGTGAGTTTTCGTGACCTCCCACCCTTAAGGAGCCTGCAATTTATGCCCCCCCCCCCCCCACGAGAGGGTCCCAAAAAATCCATGACCCCTATTCACCCCCACCCCCTCCTTCTCCCGGAGATAAATAACGACCGACCCTAGAAAAAACTACCCGAACCCACTATGCAGGCCACATAGTCATTAACACACATAGTCGTTACCACTTGGCCATGACTATTACGGTTGAGGAAATATTGCCATTAATACTGGAAATGAAATAAAACACAAGGCAATAGCTCAGATAATCAGGTAAATAAACAAACAAGCCATTTCGCTGTTGACGATTGCGTTAACTTTACTTCTATATAATTTACAGCAGTTTGTTTGTGTTTATTTCCCTAAGCTCTAAATGCTTTATAAATGTTTTCGGGCGCCAAGGAATTTGCGTGTAACTACAAGGTAGAAATCTTAATTTATTGTGGTTTAATTCCTGCATGCAGCTAAAATAGCTTGTTTGCACTGGGGAAGGGGGGCGTATCGGCTTAGTAACAATAAGCAGCCTACGCTCAATCGTTTACATGAGTGAAATGGAAAAAAAATTGTTTTAGACAAGTCAAATAAACAAGCTCGCTCATTTGGCGTCGTCTCGCTGCGCTCGAGGAGCTTTCTTGTTGCAATTCGTATGCTGCTGACAGACACTCTCAGCACTGCGATCAAACGTATGTTCCAGGTAGTGATCCGGGAAAAAGTACACTTTTTTCCTAATGCTTCGGTTCATAAACAAACGACAGACAAAACACATTAGAATAGAATAGAATAGAATAACCCGACGGTACAAAAGCCAAGAAGCACCCACCCTTCCCCCCCCTCCCCCCACCCCAACCACCAAAAACACATACCAACAAGGGGCCAGCCACCAAAGAAAGCCTAAGCAAGAAAGTGGTCCAGCCGATTTTTAAAGGAATCAAGTGAAGGGGAAAGAACAACCGAGACGGGCAGAGCATTCCATGCCTCGACCACACGTTCAGAGAAAAACCTGTGCCGCACGTTGCCGGAGGATATACTTCCACAGAGTTTAAGGGGGTGCCCCCTGGTCATGGTATGAGAAAGACAGAAAAAGTCAGCAGCTTGAACGTCAATGAGGTGGTTTAAGATTTGGTACGTGAGGATAAGATCTCCACGGAGGAATCTGGTTTTGACAGGGGTCAGGTTCAGTTTGTGAAGACGTTCTTCGTAAGAAAAGTGTTTTAGGGGAAGGCACCATTTTGTGAGGCGGCGCTGACAAGTTTCAAGATGGGCGAAGAAGGAGGCATAACAGGGGCGGGCAATCTGAGAACAGAATTCGAGTGTAGGGCGAAGGAAGGTTTTGTACAGGAGAGCAAACAGCTTTGGTGGGACAGCAGAGAAAATTTTAAGAATATAGTGGGCTTTTTTAAAGACTTTGCCGATGATATAATTAGTATTAACATGAAATTTAAGAGACGAATCAACCAAAATGCTCAAGTCCCTATGGGACGTATTAGTAGGGATAGTAGAGTTACCAAGGCGGTAGCTGTAGTGTGGGTTGTTATGCCCAAAATGCAGCACCACGCATTTGGGAGGATTAAGGGCAAGACAGTTTTTGGTCGACCAGATGGCAACAGCGTCGATGTCTTGCTGAAGATCTTGATGGAGATAAGCGGGAGAGAAAATTTTCTGGTCGTCCGCATAGCTCCTGCTAAAGGAGTGGATGTGACAGAATGGAGGTCATTCAGGAAAAGATTGAAAAGAAAGGGGCCCAAGACAGATCCCTGGGGGACCGCAGAGGTAACAGGGACCCAATCACTAGAGGAACCCCTGAGACTAACACGTTGTCGTTTCTGAGAAAGATAAGAAAGAGTTGATCCAGGCGATGTGTGATTTAGGAAAATTCAAATAAGACAGTTTGTTAAGGAGAAGGGAGTGAGAAACAGAATCAAAGGCTTTGCTGAAGTCGAAGAATACAAGATCACATTGCATCCCTTTGTCCAGGAAGGTGGTAAGGTGGTTGTAAGTTTCAAGTTAGAACGTCACAGTAAGGTTTCACGTGGAGTAACACAAATGCAACATTCTGGTACATTTATATATATCTACGGTGACAGTACATTTACTTATAAATAAGGATCCCAATCTCCAGAAACTGGTCAGCGAATCCTCCGCCGTAGGCGTTATTATCAAAGAATCAGTGTCAGTATCGTGCACAGACCTCCGAGCCGATAGGGTAGGGGCAACTTTTATAAAAGGGCACTGTGAGATTATTTTTTTTGGGGGGGGGAGATCTTTTTTTTTTGCCCGCCATACTCATTTTTCCCACTCTTTTAGTCTTCTGCACAGCCGTACCGGCTGAGAAGACTATTGCAGCGATTTTTTTCGTCCGTCCGTCGCTTTTTACAACTTCGCAACGGTACCAGATAGAGACGACCACGACTTACAACGTATAGATTCAGTGTTAAAAGTAAGTTAATTAACATGGCAAATTAAAACATCGTTACTTCCTTATAGCTAATAGTCTTCTTCGACGTAACTAAATTAAATAATAACGTTTGATCGTCGAATTAAAATCTCAAGGATAATACGCAGCCGTAAAAACGAAAGGATTTTAGCTTTGTTCAAAATAGTCTCGTCGCGTTGTTGCGTGAATGAATAGATTTACCGTCGAACCAAATTCTCCAATAGACCAATCTGCTACTTAAGAAATTAAAATTGCAGTTAAAAAAAATAGGCCTAAAATTACGTTACCACGGCAACGCCAAGTTGCTACGTCGCTGTTGGCTTCATCAACAGCATATCTCCCGTCACTTTCCTACTGCCTCTGATCTATATAGGCTACGTTACACGTTAATTTGTTGTTGCACTGTATCTGTTTGCCCGGAGAAGTATACCGTGTTACAAAAATGAATAGGCTTACTATACAATCCAAATCTCCGTTATGTGCTACTTAGGTATTTAAAGCTGCAGGTAAAAACTAGGCATAAAAGTTGACAATTACGCCTAAATATTATAAAATTAAGCTTAAAAGCCGACACATTTTTAACTGGTAATTCTGATGGTTACTGTTTTTAGGTTATATAATAAGAGATAGCCGTATACAGCAATGCATGAAAGAGGTGCGCGCCTCACCATTGGTAGTGACGGGACTGTACAGAAGACCGGTTGCGACTAGGTTGTCGCTGTAGCTTCTTTTTTTTTAGCTTGTCATTCTTTTTTTCATCCTTTATGCGCCTTTCTCACTCTTTCCTGGCCTTCCTTTTGCCTTTTTTTAGGTCTCTAGGCCCTTTCTCTGTCTGGAGCACCAGCATATATCAGTCAAAATAGGGCATTATTTTCCCAAGTATTTTCCCAAGGCAAAAAGGGCAATTTTTCGAAAAGGGCTTGGGTATTTTCCCCGTCCCGCTCCCCGCACACGCCACTGATGGGTGTCATACCAAGGTTGTAAAGTTAGTACTTAGCATCCATCTGCTGAAGACTGACCTCTTAATTGACGCAGTTCGTTGACAATTTTAGGACTCTCAGCCAACTATAGGAATTAGGAATAAAAATAGGAATTTTTACGAATTTTTGGTTAAAAAATAGGAGCTATATGGGAAGATCAAACAAATTGTATAGGAGGTTTATAGGAATTATTAGCCTGGATACAGTGGGAGCGTGTCCTTTTGTATTGTAGGACAGTATTTTTGGTTGTCCTATAATACAATAGAGCAGCGTCAAGTGACGTCATATTGCTACGAGATAGCATCTGGAGGGCATAACTACAAGGTGCACCAGATTAAAATGTAACGGAAAACAACGGCATTTCTAGTTAAGACAGTGCTTTGAGAGCGAATTTCTCAGGCTTAAAAAACGTTTTTTTTCTCCAACAACAAAAATCACGCGTTATAGGCTTAAGAAACCCAGTCTAATTGCATTGGCTTCAGTACGACGAGCTGTTTTTCGCCCTCCAGTGTCTCTTGCAGCTAACCCAGTTACCGGCTCCACCATAGAGTTATACACAATAATACTACGTTATGTCACTGCCCTGTAAGAAGATAAAAATCACTTTTGGGTGACCAACAGGGTCGGTGCATGATTTTCTTGGCCGTATTCGGCCACTCGACCAATCCACGTTTCGTTTTCATGCTATGTTGCAGTGCCACGGATATAAAATAATCCATGTAGCGAGGAAACACACCACAAACGGGCCAATATTTCAGTTCGTAACAGAAAAATATAGGAAATATAGGAGCATTTTTCACGATTTATAGTAGGAGCTTTATAGGAATCCTATTAAAAAAAATAGGAAATGTAGGAAGACTGGGGGGGGGGGGGGAGCCCTGCAATTTGTATTACTGAAAAAAATGTCAGATGCTACGACGGGTGTGTTTATATATTTTCTTCACTGCAGTCGCTTTTCTTTTCATTTAGCGAGGCGGGCGGCTTAACCACTGCGCCATTTTAGCTGCACCATGCATCTGATGCTAGCTAACTAGCTTTCTACCTGCTTTAGGGTGGCAAAAATACCGCACACAAATGCCACTTGGCAGTGGTGGCCAGAGCAGGGCATTTTCTCGGTACAGCGCACAAATTCCCCGACATATTTCCTCTATTCTGCCATAAAAACGGATACGACTTGGATTTCGCGCCCGCTGCCTCCAAGATGATGCCATTTAGGCCCCGACTTTAGTTACGCAAAAAGTCGAATTCAGACTTCTCTCGTCCCCCCCCCCTCTTTTTTTTCCAGCAAAATGGACGTTCCCACTTTATTGAGATTCCGACTTTTTCTCCCTAGCAAAAGGAAGAATAGGAAAGTGAGATTTGGGGGAGGGGGGGAGGTAGAGGAGGGGTGGATAGGTAGAGAATAAGGGGCAGACCGAAAAAGATGTGGAAAATGGATGATTTAAAATTCAGTGTCGGGCTCGAATTGGCCCTGGTGTCGCATATTTCATCTTCCTTCCCCCCTTCTCCATTCCCTCACCTCCCCCTCAACCATTTTTTCCCCCCTCACGTAACTAATAATTCATACAGAAACAGGACCCTCATCGCCTGCTCGCAACACCTTCTGAAATATGGAACTAGGACTAGCTGCCTTATAGCTCGCTTTCTAGCCTCGTCGCCAGAAAAGTCTCGCTCAGCAACAGGGGAACTCTCGACCCCAGAAACGACAAAGCATCACTAAGTACGTGAGCTGCTTGCTTGCGTGAACTTCTTTTTTTCGCCGCTAGACGTCACACTCGACATGCATTGGTACGTGAGATCTCCGCCAGATGGTGGGGCGATAGGATTTCCCTAATTAGCGTCATGGCTTTCTAACGCGGCAGAAATATTTATTTTTCTTTTGTTAAATGCGTGCGGCAACAATAGAAGGTTACGAAGCAGAAAAATCGTTGTTTGTTTGTAGAAAGTTAAATGATGTTGGTTGGCATTTTTATTAATTAAAAAAAAAAATACGTAGCAAGACAAACATATTCTATCTCCCTTCACCGCTTTGGTTAAAAGTTATTTAAGAAATTTCACGTGTATTTGGTAAAATTAAGCCAAAGAGCAGAGCGTTTTGCTGTAGATGTTGACGTAGCTGAAGGGCAGATCTAAGGCAGGGGCCGAGGGGGCTGTGGCAAATAATTTTGAAATCAACTGCCGAAATTGTTGAAAAAACGCAGTTAAATTAAGAAAAAAAATGCATGAAAACGCAGAACAATCACCTCGAGACCCCCTTCAAGACTGTTTTGGATCCGTCCTTGACGTAGCTTGGAAATGCAATACGGCTGATTTTCACCAATCGCCAAAATAGCGGGAAAATTGATGAAGCTTCCTCCATATTGGCAAGGGATGGATGGGGAAGAGAGCTAACATCTGGGCTATTTTTTCCCACATTTTCCTATATTTTTTGGCACTCTACTACTTCTGGCATTTGCACTGGCTTCCTCTATATTAGCAAGGGTTGGATGAGACAGGGATATAATAAGGAAAATTGGAAATTAGCCATCAGCGAAAATTATACACTAGAAATAACAGCGATTTGTGTCTATTTATTTCTCCTTCACAGAGATATAATATCGGAGCTATTTTCCCCACATTTTACCATATTTTTTTGGTATTCTATTTCTTCTGGCATTTGCACTGGCTTCCTTTATATTGGCAAGGGTTGGACGGGACAGACAGCTAATATCTGGGTTGTTTCTTCCCACATTTGCCGACATTTTTTTTGGCATTCTACTACTTCTGGCATTTGCATGGGTTGGATGGGACAGAGAGCTAATATCTGGGCTTTTTTCCCCCACATTTTACCATATTTTTTTGGCATTCTACTATTTCTGGCATTTGCATTGGCTTCCTCCATGTTGACACGGGTTGGATGAGACAGAGAGCTGGGTCCCCCCCCCCCGCACTTTCCCATATTTCTTTGGCATTCTACTACATGGCATTTACACTGGCTTCCTCCATATTGGCATGGGTTGAATGGAACAAAGAGCTAGTATCTGGGCTATTTTCCCCACATTTTTCCATACTTTTTGGCATTCTACTAATTGCAAAACTACCTACACAACACAAATTCAACCAACGCACCCCTTCGCAACCAGCATAAACAGGCACATTTGCAACCTCGACATTTTTCGTACTAACACAAAAAAAAAAACCTCGTGTACTATGCTAGGCCCCCACCCATGGAGGAATGGCCCAACCCGGCAACCTTTCGTTCCGACGGTACGAAAATGGGGCTACTGACACTTGTAAATACAACTAAATACACCTAAAAACCTACGAGACTCAAGCGAATAGCGTTTTTTGTACTCTAATCTTCTAACTATTACAGTTGAAAAAATACAGTTTTACATTAAAACATAAACATCGGTAAAGGAACCTTTATCCCCTTCGCTCTGACTTCGTACACAGAAAGTTTCTACCGGGAAGTTTCCGTTCAGAAATTTACGTAAGTCGCATGTAAAAATTCTTAAATTTATTACGATCACAAATAAAAATTTACAAACAAAAATCTTGAAAAATTAGCTTGAGATTTAGTTAGCTTGACGCCACACCTTAGCATTAAAACACATATCCGTGAAGCAGACACGGTAAACCTGAAATAATTGGTCGTTGGTCGAAACGGAACAGTCCAAATATCACGGGGTGTCAAAATCACACTCGCGCTAAAGCACTTGTGCGATTTCGCCACCCGTCGATATTTGGACTGTTCCGTTTCTCGCAGTCGATCAATTATTTCAGGTTAACCGGGTCTGCTTCACGGATATATATTAATTACTTAATGACAAATTCTTCAAACAGAAACCTGAAATTTCCAGCAGCCTATACTATATCAACCAGAAGATCTACGTTGCGTAAATTCTTACCATGTCCCAGGATGCCTAGTTGTCATTGTTGATACGTATTGGGATACGTAACTTTCATTGTGGAAACACATCCCAGGACACTCTTACCAAGTCCCGGGAAGCGTAATAAACAGCGTAATGAACGTAACAACGTAATAAACTGCATCACCCACGACCTAACCTATTAGACCGGATAGTTCTTATATACATGAAGAGCTGTAAAACCCAGTTAAACGAACGCAGTGAAGCAATGGGGCAGTGGGCAATGGTGTGAAACTGAAGCATTAACATTGAAGCACTGACATTGAAGCACTGTCGTTGAAGCATTGGCTCTGAAACACTTACATCGAAGCATTCATCATTCGGCAGTTGTGTTATTAAGTTGTTGTGTTGTCTCATGCTTGGGTGGAATACTAACATGGCGGTTTTGGCCATTTCATTGTTTCTTGTATTAATTTTTGCTTTTAGTGAGTACGAACCCTAACTAGGTCATCTTCCCCACAACGATAAGAGGGACGGACTATTTAGCTGGAGAAATCCAAACGAAAAAAACCAGGACCTCTGATATGCCAAAATCGATATGAGGACGAGACACCACGGGGCCCTTCTTGTCCCGAAAATTCCAGATGGTGGCTGAGGCCACGGTCGAACCTGGGCCTCACGGACAAGAGACGGTCGTGTGTTACTGTATTCTTGTATTATTTGTAAATATAATAATGCGGTAGAAACAGCAATGCTGAAACAATCTATAATCTGTTCCACATTATGTTTGCAAGAAACTGTGTGACGCCACGTTTTCTTCCACTAGGAGTGCAAAAACATGTAAATACTTAACATTAACTGTTCAGACTCTACAAGTGATATCCACATATTTTTGCTTTCGTAGTGCAAGGAAGCATGGCGTCATACAGTCAGTTTCCTGAAAACATAACGGGGAACAAAGTATAGCAGCAATGGAAAGACATTTTAAAACATTTTCGGCCATGTACCAAAACCTGCTGCCAATCTACCAGACATGTTTCATTTCCGGGCATTTTTTAAAGTATATGAAGTGGTGCTCCAAAGATTAAAAAAAAAAAGGCATGATTCTGTGGCCAAAGGGCAGACAGAAAGGGCAGACAGATGTGGATGATGAGGGGGGAGAGTAGGGATCGGAATACATTTTTGCGTTCAAGTTTTTCAGCAAGTATACATTTAAAATTTGTCTGTTTACTTTAGGAGGCTTTGATTAGACTGAGAATACCACGCCGTGACGTCATGGGATTGAGCATGAATTAACACGTGATTTGGACACATATTGCAATCCTAATGTTTTCAGTGCTAATGTTTTAATTCTATTGGGTTTGGAGGCTGTTCAGAATTTCCGAAAACACCCGTTGACGTCCGAATTGCACATATTCGTTTCGTCGTAATTTTATTCTCTGAAATGTTTTTTGTAAACAAAAGAATGAGTTTGAACTTTGAGGGAAGGAGTCGCAACGGCTGGTGCTCCACTGCTCCAAGACGTTGACTGGTGCTCCAATCGAAAAGGCTGGTGCTCCACTTGGAGCAGCAGTTACTATGTTAAACAATGCCCTGTTTCGTTTGGAGGGTTCATTGGAATAGCAAACCCCAAGCCTTTTGAGGTCATGTTAAGCAAACGGCTTCGTCACTTTTGGGACTATAGCTGAAGAAGAAGAACACGGGTGTTGTAAGATCCCCGCCATCCTTTCACAGGAAGGATTTAACGCTAGTTAAGTAAATCGAGCACTACCTATAGCAATCAGAAATTAGACAATCCCGTTAGTCCTCCCCCTTCCCCACTGAACAAAAGATCGTGCCACTCCCATGGGACCTCAGCCAACTGTCCAATATCGCCTCCTAAAATTAGCCACCCAGTCGATGTCGATTTCCAGCATGGCCGTCTTGCGTAATTGGGCGCAGCCATATCGGAACAGCCGTTCGACGAGAGATATTTACTGTCCTAAGCCAGAAACTTCAACAGGAAACGTAGGACGGGGTGGTGGGGAGCGGGGGGGGGGGGTAAAGGACAGACACGCGGGCGTGGCGTCCGAGATAGGCGGGCGTAAAGGGGTTGAATCTAGTAATTAGGTCGCGCGGCAAGAAATGGTCTGAGCCAATGGTGTGATTAATTAGGCTTAGGCTAATACTATTTGCACGGTGGAGGGCGCTGTTGTCTCAGTCCTGATCCGAGGAAGGGTGAAAATTCATCCTCCCCCCCCCCCCGTCTCCCCGGGGTCACCCAACACCATCCCACCCACTCACACGGTTGCCGAGCTACCTCTTCCTCCCCCGCCCCCGTCTCCGTGGAAATGGGAGGTGTCTAAAAGCTTCTATCTTCAGCTTACTGATTCACGGCATCGCCTATCGAAAAGGTTAGTCTTGTACCTCATCAAATAAAAAGCACGCTTTCAATTTTGGCTTGCCGACTTGTCCCGTATTGATATATGTACGTGTATGCACTATAAGGTACGTTGACAAACCGTGCTCAAACTATTGATTGCAGGTTGAGCTGTTAAGTGCACCGCAACGTTTCGACTGTGGTATTCAGACCTTTTCTCAGTAAGCCTTCTCTGGTGAACTCACAGAGAAGCTTTAGTCTTAAGGAGTATGTACTAGCGGTACATTCCTAAACGACCAAACAGAGCGAACCAAACGCACTACTGTTGGTGACAGTTTGGCACATTCCCTGTTAGTATCCGTTTTGATGCGGCTTGATTGACGTCAACATCGTCAGCGATGAATCTGTTTCATCAAAACTGTTACGTCGCGCATGCTAAAACCTCCACCTCAGCAAACCACCTCTCGGAGATGGTTCGAAATCTGGCATTACTCTCGCCTGGGCACATCTATTAGCCAATCCTGGTCCAGTCCTGGTCGCGGTGAAGGTATGACGTATCGAATACTCTGCTGAGCTTGTTGAGCTGTGTTGTAGTTTAGGAAGGTACTGAACGGCTGACGCAACATCACTGCGCACGCGCGACGTCAAGTTTGGAGCCAAACTGTCTGTAACAGTGGTGCGTTCTGTTCGCTCTGTTCGGTGCTTTAGGAAGGTACAGGTTGGCTCGTTGCTAGGGCACCTAAATTTGAGGGGTGCCGTCAGTTTCGAAGTAATAGTACTGTATCTGCATTTCTCTAAAACAAGAACAATTTTAATTCTAGGCTCAAAAGTAAGACTTTATCAACAATTGTGAATTCGGTGCCCCTTACGAGCAGTGCCGGAGCAAGACATTTGAGCGCCCGGGGCCAGTAGCTCATTGAGCGCTGCGCTTCATCGCTGTTATACAGCCGACTGCAACCCCGTCTCCCCCCCCCCCCCCATATCTACAAGCAAAAACACTGAAAACGTGAAGGGGTGAGGTAGGCATGCATGAGATTGCAAGGATTGCAAGGATTGCACCTGTTCTTAATTTATGATAGAGATGCGCTTTGACTAGCAAGAAATCCAACAACATAAATTTGGCAACAAATGTTTAATTTTCGGCCCGCCAATAAACGTGTTAAAATATTTTTAAAAGTTTGGAGCTGCCACAAATTGTGGACTTCATACAGCCGCCATAATGGATCACTTTCCAACATGGCGACTGTGTAAAGTCCACAATTTGTCCCAAATACCGGGCCGAAAATTAAGCATTTGTTGCCAAATTCGCGTTTTTTTTTTAGTTTTCATGCTAGAGTATACCTCTATCATAAACTACTACTGCACACTCACAAATTAATTTTTCAAGACGAATCGTATTTAGGCAAGGCTTCCTTTTTATTTAATTCAACTTTTTTTTCAATTTTGCATTCGGGTGGAGGAAGGTCAGCAATTTTCAGCGCCTTTTCTCCATTGGGCCCCGGGGGCTGTCCCCTTGCCCCCCCCCCCCCCCCTTCTTGGTCCAGCACTGCTTACGAGAGATGACGAGCTGTGTGAAGAATCCACCACACAGCAACTACACTTGATTGCTACAGCAGCCTACATCAAGCATTAATGCAACTTAAGTAAAATTTAGTAGACGTTTCACGGGCGTTAACGTGTAAAATCAGTTTTGTATCTGGCTGGATCGGCGAGTTAACAGCAACCGCCATCTTGTGGGGGTGTTCGAAGCCTTTGAAGAAATGACGTCATCTATCTGTTCTTTGGTGATTAAGCACTGAGTTGACGAAATTGACTAACAGGAGAGACAACAAGACACATGCACCTTTAAATTAATAAAACAAAAATATTAAATACCAAAAGGGGGTAAACCGTATTTACCTCCACAAGGAACTACATCAACCATTTGTATTTACACCACTGGAGTCAAATCACACACGATACCCCCCCCCCCCCCCCCCGCGCACTGGGCGGCTAGTGGTCGTCGCAGC
>JAHWFP010006071.1:13407-39193 GCA_023313725.1 Lithobius niger
ACATTTTTACTTACAGTATTGTTGCAATAAGTATACATGTATACTTACTACAACAATAGGCTGCATTGTCGTACTACTATTACCATTGTTGTAAGAATCCAATACGGGATTTATAAAAAAAAAAAGGGTTTAACGAGCGTTAACCACTCCTGGTCATCTGCCCGAAGCCCTAAGGCCTAGGCCCTAGGTCATCTGCCCGGGATTTATAAGGACTGTTTCCAACAATGAAAACGGCAAAAGTATGGTAATAATGAATAAATATATGCAGTTGCTTCCCTGTATGTGCGTGGTGAAACAACAACAGCCTCTGCTAAATTAGGTTACTAAGTGCTCTACAACAACGTATCAATTTAATTAGTTCACCTTTCTCTTAAGTCAAGCTAACTCAACTGGCATTGATGGGTTGGGCTATTGACAGACACTACAAGATACTTCCTTTCTTTTAATAAATAAATAAAAAGACTCACCTTCATTTTTGTTCCTCTGCAGCAGGGTGTTTTCAACCCTCTTGTTAAAATTTGTGCCGAGGAAACATGTTGACGTTCTACCTCTTTAAACGTACAAAGTGGTCTTCACCAAACAGCTACAAAAAAATTAAAGGTGTGTGCTCAAACCTTCAACATTGTTCGCCATCCCTTTTTAAAATAAATTAACAGCCTTTTAAACTGAAGTTCTATTTTTTCTGCAGGCCGGTATTAGTATCCATTGATTGATGTGTCAACTTCGTGACGCTAATGTACAGTGTTAGTCTGGGCTGTTTACACGAAAGCGAAATAATGTAGGCTTAACATTTTTAAGCCTAATTCAAGACTATATTTACAGCAAAAAGTCCCAATGTTACGATGGCTCCATTTTAAAAACATGGCATTGTAATTTTTACACACTTTTGCCCCGCTAATGTATGTTAATGTGAGTCAGCTACCTGATTGGGAAAATGTAAGCACTGGAACTAAGTATGTTGAAAAACAGAAGCCAAAAAAACACAATGTTAACCCAACCTGATGTTTCGAGCTGACTCCAGCTCATTATCAAAGGAAAAACACATTACACTTTAAAATTGCATAAAGGAGCAAACAGACAGCAGAATACAGGCAAAACTGCCAAAGTCAAACAACAATTCTAACAATTAAAACAAATAATAATTTAAAAAAATTAAAAGCATGAAGAGGATAGTGACCTCTTTGTGCAGAAAGCACAAGAAGAAGTGGCGACTATTGATTGCGGTCAGGGTTAAATTATTCCCTTCTCTCTGGTGGTGATGTCAAACAGTTATTTCAATGGTACTCTGGTGTCGAAATTGGGGAACGGAGAACGCTCTGAGTAGTGCTAAGTACCCTTTAAATTTGTTGTCATGAGAGAGCAGATAATTATCAAGATGTGTGTCGTGCAAATCGATGCACAGAATTTCAAGGTTAAGCTTTGTACAAATTTGTGGGATTTGGAAATGAATCGTAGTGTTTGTGAAAATCAAGCATACGGCGCCACTTATACTGGGCACAGTGAACAAAGGCTGATTGAACGATTAAGATTTCACAAATCAAACGCCAAACTGCGTTCCAACAACAACTCGTTAGTCCAGCATTTTAAAAAAAGGGCCACAGACCCAACATTTCAAACACTAGTATTCCTTTCCAAATCCCGTAAATTCGTACATGGTTTAACCTTGAAACTGTGTGCATCGATTTGCACGACCGACTCATGTTGATAATCATCTGCTCTCTAATGACAACAAATTTAAAGAGTACATGGCACTCCTCAGAGAGTTCTGTGTTACCAAATTTCGACACCAGAGTACCATTGAAATAACGGGTTTTTGTTTTTATTCCTTTTAATCAATTTTTTGACGATGAATCTAATGGCAAAAATAGTTTCTGATTCTGGTACCGTTCTGGAGTTGAAAAAGGCGACGGGCAGACGGACGGACAAAGCCTTTTCAGCCGTTTCGGATGTACAGAAGACTAAAAACACAGACAACCAGACACATCAAAATGCCAAATCATTCAATTACAAATTTACAAAAAAAATATAATAGTAATAGCTCAATTGTTGTGCCGTAAGCATTATGACAGTGTGCATCATAAAAAAAAGGAGGGATGATGGGGAGGGGTTCAGCAAACGCTCTCTTCGCTCAACAGGTAAAAAAAAAAACCTTATGCAATATGTAGAATCAGCAAAAATAAAGGTTAAATGGACATCCGCGAGTGCTTAGTTTAAATAAGGTTCAATTCGCTCATACGCGCGATACACCCAGATCCCAACATAGAGATCACTGGTATCTCGCGTGACGTCAGTAGTGGTAAATTGCGATTAGTTGGTTGGTATCCAAGCCACATATTGTGTCGTACACCAAAATACCGTGTTTCTGACATGTCGGAGCGAAAAGGCGTTTGGCGTAAAAACAGGTAAGAAATGGCAAATTAATTTTCCGACTAAACTGTTCATTTAGGGGCTTCTCACATTCCCCGCCTACTAGAGAGCAATCCAGATACTATGCACCACGGATATCGCAAGGATCATACTCATGGAACCGATATACGAGCCCCTTCTTTTTTCCAGGTGTTAACGATCGTTCATAGCACCGATTTCACATTTCACGCAATACGTTTAGACCTAAGTTTCAACATGCGTTCAATCTAGATTTAAAATATGTATTTGCTGTTTTTGACAATTGTTAAATTGATTTGGAGAATGTTTTGATTCGCCGATTCGGTTGTGAGCATCCATTGACCAACCTGGCATTGACCTTGGCTCAAAGTTTCACTTTCTGTTTTCGTAACGCTGCCGATCAATCTTTTCAGGGACATTGGTGAAGACCAGGAATAGTGTTCTGCCCAATCATCCACGAACCTAGGCGGATACAGAAGTACATAAGTAAGTATTTCAGCATGCCAACACCATCGTTAGGTATAAAAGTATAAAATAAAAGTATAACAGAAAACATCTTTAGGCTATATAAATAATTAAAACTCGTAAACAAAAATATACGAACTTTGATGTCAATGTTTACACGAAGAACATCCATTTACTGTCTCAAATCAAAAAGCTACCAAAAACCTTACGTAGTACGGTATTTAACGATAAAAAACTAAATGCGTATCTTCTTACATTATAGACCAAATTCTCATAGCAGAAATGAAGCAACCGCAACGACGACCCCCGGAAGGGGAACAATGAAAACGTGCAAGTGTGTCAATTCTTTGGCTTGAAGTTGAAACTGGGACGTTGTTGCCCTGAAAAGAACTTGAAATTGGCACATTGTTGTCTCGACTAACAATTTGTTCTGCGCGGTGATCGCAAAGGCATGTCTTAAATGACGTCATGTACGAAGGACAGTTATTTTTCGCACGCTATTGGGAGTGGGGAGGGGCCTGAACGGGGAGTGGCCGTTCGTTGGGCAGTGCTTATGTTAGAGAACCTATTTGATTACGACATTGCTTTGCGGAGGGAGACGATTGACGGAAAGGCAGCACCGAGCAAATACTGGGAAACAACCACGGGTCAAACAAATCCCCGGGCGAAGCCGGGCACGACGCTAGTACTTGTATAAACCTCTCGGATATTGGTCCAACGTATTGAAGCAAGACAAATATGATCCTATCTAGATACACGCTAGTATGTTGCCACCAAATAGATGATGTATTGTCGTTGGAGCTTAATTGTCAGAGCGTAATTGTTAGAGTGTCATTGTTGTCAGATGGTGGCTCACTAGCAGCATACTGGTGTAAATTCCCCATGCGGTAGAAATCTTTTGAAATCGGTGGAATCAGACGTCTTGGGTCCAGTAACGAAGAAAAGCAAAACATTAAAGTTTGGGAAGGTGTCCTTTGTGGAGAAAACGTCTCCTCAATAACGTTGAGTTGTGTTACTGGCTAGCTACTAGCTAAGGTCAGAACTCTCATGTTAATTCTCATAGGGTATAAAAACAACGCCTACAGCTCGTTAGGAAAGGTTTGTATATCTAAATTTTGGCACACAGATAAAGAGTAGTATGGCGGAGTGCCTTTTTGTAAAATGGGGGTTGCAGCTAAAAGCATGTGGCCCTAAGTGGTGCGTAAATGCAAAATTATTGCTGTAACCATTGTTTGTATTGTTATCCAACAGTGTACTATAACATGCTTAAGTGTTATACGCGCACCGTTTCAGTGCGTATGTATCGCAACAATTAACTTGAGTTTTAACAAATAACTATTCCTGCAATTATTTAACTGTTTGCTTCGGGCCAGGGTCCTAATAAACTCAATCAATGAATCAATGACATCGTAAACTAACCTTGGTTGCTGGTTGGATACCGTTCAGTGAGTTATATATTAGGTGATATTTCAAAGTGAAATATTATGTGATCAGTGAATTTTATAGTATATTATAGTATAGTATAGTATAGTATAGTATAGTATAGTATAGTATAGTATAGTTACTTGAATACACCATGGTTGCTAAACTACGAAAGTTGCACCAGAAAAGAGACTGGGAATCTATCATTGCCAGGAAAATTTAAAACACAATGTAGATCATGAGCACAGGGTCCAGTCAAATAGGAAAAAAGTAAATTTTTTCAAATAAATATGACTTAGTAATGTGCGGAGTTTGATGGTTACGGTAGACATATGCTATAGTGTGATGCCACTAAGTAGACGATCGGCCAAGTAGATTAGATTAATTGTGATTGAGTGAGCAATTCCAGCTTCATTGCATGATTAAAATTAACGTCGGGACGAGCAACTGAAGGGGGGATGAACTGATTGAGTGAACGAAACGAACGAAAATCAGCGTTTGTTAGCCAGTGCGCTCAAACATGGGATTGAACAAACTTACGCATGTGAAATATGGGCATACAATAAACCAAACTGTGTCAATTTGGCTGATGTACGGCTAATTGGCCAATGACAAATGTGAAAATTATGAATGAGAAAATTTATACACATACCTCCAGACAAAAAAGGTAGAGGTAACGATTAGACCTTGGGATTCTTTGTATTCACAGGCCTATGAAAGTTGTGATATCCCCCCCAAACCAAAATTGGTATAAGAGAAGCCGCCAAGTTTCCAAATAGGCCAGCCTTTGAAAGTAGTGATATTTAACCAGGGAAAGGCCGCCAAGGTTAATCCTATTATTAGCCAAGTTAATCGCACCGAATAGTACTTCGGACATTAACTGAAAATTTGAAGATTGCCACCGCTAGCAGTCTTCTAGTTATCATTTAACTTTTGAACTATTAGTATTTGCGATTAACTTGGCTCATAGGATTAACCTTGGCGGCGTTTCCCTGGTTAAATGATATCACTACCTTCAAAGGCCGACCCTCTTTGGAAACTTGGCAGCTTCTCTTATACCAATTTTGGTTTTGGGTGGATATTATTAACACAAGCCTTCCCGAGCAAGCTGTTCCATTAAAAAAAGTACCTTTTTTTTCGAAATAGTAAATGAGAATAATGCTAGTTGTGTTTTTTAACGTAAGTTGAACTGATTAGATAGAATTTGCAATTTAACCAGCTGTAAAAGACTTCCAGCGTTTGTTCTTAGACGATTATCATTAGAGAGATTCACAAACCTTAGTGAGTTCGATATGATTTCATTAAAAAAAAGTGTGTAAGTTTTGTTATGTAATGTCGTCTTTCATTGAGCCATATTTTAGTAGAATTGAGCTGAAATTCATGATATGCCATACTACTTTTAGCTTCATGCAAAAGATTGCATCTGGTTTTGAGTTTCGCCAAGCATCTCCACTTGAAAGTCAAGCAATGAACGTTAGACCAAAACTTCATTGAAGACATCGGACTGTGACCTTAACAATTTAGTTTGGAATATTAATCCTTAGGGCCAGCAATGCTCTACTTAAAAAAAAAAAGTGTTTTTTCGCAGCAAAATTACGCGCAACTTCCTCCTTGCTTGCAACTGGAATATTTCGTCTAGAAACACCTTCCTATAGAAAAACCGTTGAATATTGAAATGCGCTATCTGTAGTTCTCTACACAAGTGCTATCTTCCCCAAAATGGCGACAAATAATTTGGAGTCTTGTGTAACATTTAGTGAAATAAAACTAAACGGACTATTACAGTTTATTAAGATCCTTTTGGTGTGTGTGTGTTTAGTTGGTTGGGTGGGGAGGGGGGGGGGGAGTGGCTTAGATTTTTCCCCCTAAAGAGATAACAAGAATTGATTGAAGAAAATAAGGAAACTTGAGGCTAACAGTATAAGAATTGGCTACTCAACTACCAAGTTTCTGTTTTAGCAAGTTGATCCATGGAACGAGTTAGGCTCAATTTGGAGAATTAAAATGTATCATAACTTTTTTGGCTTCAAGGTGATGTCATGACTCCACGTTGGCATGATACTTTTGATATCGAAGGAGCTAATGGCCGCCATCTTGAAAATGGCACCCAAAAATAGCATGCACAATCAACTGTTGCGCCTAGGTAAAAAAATCAATGGAACCAAAATTGTGAAGCATAAAATTATGCATAACCTTGGTTCTAAGACATTTTTTTAATGGGTCATACGATTTTTGTGCTATGGGTGGTTTTCATCATTGGCATAGCGAGCCAGTGAAGCGTAGCCTATAACGGACACCAAATTGCAAAATGCATGGTTGGTTGGTCCGTTGGTTACACATTTCTAATCTGGGTGGAGCCCAAACGAAAAGTCGGATTGGAATAAAATTAGGTACATTGCTTGATACCCCCAAAAGTATTACTGAGCCAAAATTTGCCTAAATCAAACAATTAAATATTATTGAAGAAATTACAAATTTTTGAATTAATTTCTAACACTCACCATTGTAAATTTAGAATCCTGAATAGCTAAGGAATTCCACCGAAGTATATACCATGTTGGTGGTAGCCAAGTTAACTTTAAAAAAACACGGCAAATTAAATTTAGGTTGCTTCTTTCTAGCTGATAACCTTTCTTGACGTAATTCAATGAAATAATAACATTTGATTGTCTCATTTTAACCACTAATGGAACATCGCAACCATAAGAAACAAAAAGATTCCGTTAACGATACACCGTAACACCATTTGAAAAAAAGATTGCTTGGGGGATTACCTTCAGCATGGCGACGAAACTGTGCATTTACACTAGCGAGCCAATGGGAATTCCGAATATGAAACCTAAATCGTCGTATCACGGCGAAGGTATACATATAAAACGATTCTATACAGAGCAGTCGATGTACTTACACAAAACACGAAACAACAACATGCTTGCGTCTAATAGCTTAAAGATACCTCGTTGCACAGCAACGTGTAGCAACGTGTAGTCTCGATACCATGGTGCATTAATCAATAGGCCTAATATCAAACGAAGCTGCTACTTACGAAATAAAATTGACAACTAAAAATTGGGCCTAAAAGCTACAAATTAGGCATAAAGGCTAAAGTAGGCCTAAGAGCTAACACTTTTTGACCTACAATATTGTGATCGTTACTGATGAATTTTAATGTGCTTTTAAGGTCGCTGTCACTGAGCGTGTTAGGAGGTGCGTGCCTCAATATTTTCATTGGTAGCGTTTCAAGACTATGTTAGACCAGCGGTAGCATTGCCATCCTGCTGAATCTTTTGATTATTGTTAAAAACTATCGCTCTGATGATTGTTTGGCTTACAGTTAAATGCTTTATTATTAACATTTTGTAATCTGGGGAAAGCGCTTTGCACAGCATTAATTATTGTTGTAAACAATGTCAGAATTATTAGCGGCGGCAGCCCAACCAGCCGTGACAAACGTGCAGTTTTATTTTTAGTCGGCGACGATGGCTCACATCTTTAGTGTCGGATGTGGAAAGAACCTAAAAATAACCAAACACACACTAAATGATGGAGCTAACGAAAGCCTATTAATATAATATTAATAATTCATAAATATGATACGTAGCTTTGGCTTATTTGAAAATAAAGCTAAAATAAGACAAAGGCCTGCAAATAACTGCAGTACGTCACAACAAAAGACAAATAACTCAAACTTAGCCGAATGAGCATTTCTCCTAGATTTTTAAGGAGTATTAACACATAGGGTACAGTCATTAAAATAAACACTAAATACAAATTTAAAATAAAGGTCTGTTCGCTCCTCCTACAATAGGCCCAAAGCCTGTTTCCTAGTACTATTAGCCGGTTATGCTTATTTTTTAACTTGTAAGCTGTGATATTAAAATTTTATTTTACCATCTCTCTCTTCCATTTATTTTGAACGAATCACTCATTGTCATACACACCTCCTCTTCTTAAATACCATAAAGAAGTAAAATATATTTTGATCCAAAATCCTTTTACATATAGTGACATACAATGTTTGTTTGTGATTTAAAAAGCAATTAATCAATCACGCCTCATCTTCGAATCTTCGTCAGAACTGTATTAAGTATCATCATACTCCGTTATCTCTATATCTGAAGCATTAGATTACACATATAGTTACTGCTCTTTTTGTTTAGAGATTGTCTCCAGTTAACAAGCAATAAGCCAAAGACCACTTAGTAATAAAACAACCCTTAAAGCAGTGGCAAACAACTGTAGTGTACTGCTACAAAAAGCAGGCCTAACGTTATTACTCCAACTGAACACTCCACCAAAACCTAACTCCCTCTCCCCTTGTAAGTAAACTACTTGTATATAAACACACTCGGGACACGGAAAACGTTCTGTGGTTGAAACTTATACCTTGCACAGATATAATTCATTGCAAATAATGTTGTTTATCTTGAGTTGCCTAAATGCCGAAATACCAGCAAAGCATAAAAACCTCGGCCGGGGAAATTACTATAATCTTGTCTATCAACAAAGTACTTACGTTGTAACGGGCACACTTACTATTGTTACCTTTACTCCCTTGTGGGAAACGCCAATTGGAAGTAACAATTACCTCAAACTGTATTGTTGTAACAATCATACTCACTTACGTTATTGTTTGTAACCCAACTGACGATTGTCTCTCACACTATTATTAACGCATTTTGACGCGAATTTTGTTTTTCTTATCTTCGCTTTTTTGCGCACAAGACAAGCGCTTAGCCGCAGACCAAATCTTTCATGTTAACACCTTTCGCAGGTCCAGGCATGATCATGCGAAAAATGGCGCTGTAATAGTGTTATTTGACCGAACTTTTTTATTTACCCTAAACGGATAAGTATGAAACACCGACTGAGGGGGCGCGCTTCGTGCGCTACTATGTATATACATCGAGATTTCTGTAATCCTCAAACGTATGACGCAAGCAATCGTCAAACTCCGGGTGTGGGCTCATTGTGTGTGCGACCACACATGCCAAGACATGTACGACGTGCGCTAAGCTTTAACACCGGAGGATTTGGTCTGCGGCTATGCGCTTTTGCAGTCGATGTTTGTTTACACTCCGGACTGTACAAAAAACAATATGGACGACAGTCGCCATTTTGTGTTGGCAAAGCATCACTCTTGAAATGCCTGCAGTTCAGTAAATAAATGGAATTTGTTTACCCTTAAAGTAGACATCCTGTCCTTAGACGCCGTATAGGTTGTCTTTCTTTCCGACCCCTTTACAGTGGGATAGTCAACGATTTTTACGACGACGATTCTGAAGCTGTAGGAAAGCATCATACCAGGCTTCCACACGAAGTCCTACCATAGTAAGCCTGCCATAGTAAGCTTACCGACCTTTAGTGTGAGAGACAAACTCCAGTTGAGACCAACGTACCTCCCCACAGTAACTGGAACCTTAACAGAGTGCATTTCCAAGGAATAAAGCCAACATCCAAGCCATTTCTTATTTTTTCTCTATCTTCTATACAAAGGCCTTCTTCGTTCTGTACCATGTACGGAGGAAAACGATAATTGGTAGTCGACCACGGACCTTCTTGGGATAAATCGCTACCTACCAGGTCAGGGAGCTAAACCAAAATGCTATTCATCTTGTTCAGCCTTAGCTACACACTGCTATTCGCATGATACTCTTAACACCTTGCTTCGAGGCCTGTCGGATGAAACCACGCTCTGACAATGCATGCTATGATTCAACCCTGAGAGAAAGGACGTCCCATTCTCTAGTAGAATTCCAGGGCGATTGTCCAACAGCAAGCAGACCTGGCAAGAATAGTGACAACAGTGAATGTTACTATTTTTAGTGAATCCTGCACATGTCTGTTTAACTAGTTTGTTTCAAACACACACACACGCAGAGTCAACACACTTTTTGGAACTTAAACAAGACAAAAGTTCCTGAACTGCATCAGTGACAGGTGAGCAGTCCATCCATTCAATTTCCAGAAACTGTTTCCCTTCACGTTCGGTACATAGAATCCAATGATTTTCAGATGGTTGAGTAAGTGGATTTGATTCCATTGATCTTTTCCAGATTAATGCCTGGTAGTCAGCACGAATAATGTGTTTATAAAGAGTGTTTTGTCATGGCGGCAGGGTATAACGCTCAACACTTCCCTTCTTAGCCGTGAAGATAGTGTACCGTAGATCATTGACACTGCTGCAGTGTTGTGTAGAATAGTACAACTTGCATACAAAAGCCTCAATTTCTTCTTTTGTATCCTGCGATACGTCACAACTGAGTAGCAGTTTGAAGGCAGCAGACTTTCCCTTACCTGTGAAAGCATTAACCGAATCACACCCAGTTAAAGCATGCATCCCACGTGGAGCTTGGCATATACTGGACCAAAAAAGTCGTGCATTTCGGTCATGCTTTAATACTTAAGGCGATTCAGGGTACCACATTTAAGGAATAGGGATCCTCCCATTTCTTTTAACTACTATTTGCATAGAGTATTATGACTGCCACAGCCGTCATCTTCTTGGTGCAAGACTGGAGTTTCTGTCACATTTTTTGTTTTGTCCCTAAGCATATGGAGAAATTCTGCTCTCACATCAGAAGTAAGGTAATACCTTTCAACACTGCAGGTCTTTTGCTAAATCTTATGATACCGCTTGCACCCTGTGTATCTTTGTTCAGTTTCTTCGATTGCTTGATCAACAGTGATTCATCCAAATAGGTTAGCTTTACCAATTTGCACAGAAAAACCTCCTTCTAGAAACGATGCGTAAATGGAAGGATGTAAGCCAGCATTGTAGCTTAATACACACTGAGGTAATGAGTATAGTTAAGGTGATCATAAGCAAAGCACTCATGATTATTCTTCTAATGCCTGCAAACTATAGCAGATAGTTGCCCTCACGATTATCTGTACTAATATTAGAAGGATATTATCGTGTGTGTCCTAATACGTTAACCAAGGCAACGGTAAAAACTGCTGTTGCTTTTCTTGAGATATTCTAGGTATTTTTCGAATTCACTGGCTACTTCTAGAAAACTTGGATTCGTGATTGTGCTATCATACTGTTCCCTTGTAGCGGTTCTCATATTCCCATACAATTTAGCAACTTCTGAGTGTCATCAAAGAACAGGATGCAAAAGAAGTTATTGAGGCTTTTGTACACAGGTTGTACTATTCTACACAACACTACAACAGTGTCAATAATCTACGGTACACTATCTTCACGGCTAAGAAGGGAGTGTTATACCCTGCCTCCATGCCAAAACATGTTATATAAACACATTATCCGTACTAACTACCAGGCATTAATCTGGAAAAGATCACTGAAATCAAATCACTTACTCAACCACCTAAAAATCGTGACGGATTCTACGTACCGAAGGTGAAGGGAAACAGTTTCTGGAAATTGAATGGATGGACTGCTTACCTGTCCCTGTTGCAGTTATGGGAAGTGTGAGCAACCTTCGTTTGTGTGTGCATGGCCACTAAACTAACTGGCCCGACCTACAACGAATTAGAGGGGGTAAACAAAATGGATGCCACGACTGGCCCATTTCTTGAGGTCTGTTCGGGAATTGGCAAATCGCATCGGTGAATTTTTGTACGGAGAGTCGCGACATCTTTTGGGATCTAGTGGCGGTTTTCAAAATGTAATTTTAAGTTTACGTAGATTTGCGTAACAAATTTTTATTATGTATTAAGTATTTTTAAATAGTTTTTAAGCTATCACTCAGCCACAGTTAAGCTATTTCTCTGCGCTTGAAAAAAAAAGCGACACGTTCGTTTATCCAGAAAGTGTTGCAAGGGAAGAAACGTTGCATTTTTGTACGGACGGTGCCGCCTTCAGTTGACAGAAAGGGGCAATATGACGAATCATCACTTAAGTGGCGTTTTCGGCGGTCATATTGCCCAACCCAGTTGCGTATGCTATTTTTCATCCAATACCCGGCCAGTACTGTAGATAGCCCTGGTATGTGTGTTCGAAACTAGTATCAGTTAGTCGATGGCGTTTGGCAACAATAAGGTAAGACTTTCGCCATTCGGGTAATAAAGCAAAAGTCTTACCACATTGTTACCGAACGCCATCGTCTAACATATTTGTACAACGACAAGTTGGATCTTTAGCGAACGAGCCATTGTTGCAATAAAGCAACAGTGTTAGTGTATTGTTGCCGAACCATCGTCGAACGTATTTCTACAACAACGGTTTGTATTGTTAGTAACCGAGGCATTATTGTGACAGCATAACGAGCCATTGTTGGCAGGAATGTTCTTTACTTCAACTCCGTTTTTATAACTCAATAACTGCAATAAATGCCTGTAAATGTGTATTTTAATCAATTTTAACTCTTTCCTTTGGGTCTTTCAGCTGCAATGAAATATTATTTTGGAAACATTGCCACGTAAATACTGATACGCAAACATTGATAGCTGTAGTAGATTTACATAATTATGTAAGTAAGAATCAAAGGCCTTCGTTTTCTTACTTACGTAAGTAAGAACCCCACACCTTCGTTTTCTATGCCTATAATTATTTTTCTTATTTAAAAAAAAAATAGTTGTTAATTTAAAGTGTGAAATAGTTTGATAATACTTCAGAAACGATTTGGGATAAGTAAATATGGACAGCGAGTGTGTTTTTAGTACTTAAGTAAGAACCAAAGACCTTCGTTTTCTTACTTACGTAGTAAGAAACCCACACCTAGCCGTGGTTCTTACTAGTGGAAAGACAACGGTTTCATTATTGTAGCAGTGTGTCTTCATGATATAAATCTACTGCTGCAACAATGGTCCAACAATGAAAGAGTTGTACAAAACGATATGTAGGTGTAGGATTCAAACGTGGAGTCTAATGATTCAGATGTGAAGATAACGGACAATGATGATATCTATTATCTACCCATGATGATATTGATGACAGTTCAGACGAAGCTGAAGCATAATTGATTACTCGCTTGTTAAATCTCAAGCAAACATTGTATGTCACTATGTAAAAATATTTTGAATCAAAATATATTTCACTTATTAATGGTATTTTAAGAATTGTAGGTATGCGTCAGAAATTCGTTCAAAGTAAATGGAGGAGAGAAGATAAAATCCACCCAAAACCAAAACTGGTAGAAAACCCGATAAGTTTCCCAAAACAATCGGCCTTTGAAGGTAGAGACATCATTCAACCAAGGAAAGGCCGCCAAGGTCAATCCTATTAGCCAAGTTAATCACACCGACTAATAGTTCGAAAGTTAAATGAAAACTTGAGGATTCCTACTCGCTGTAGCGAGCTTCAAGTTTTCATTTAACGTCCAAAATATTACTAGGTGTGATCAACTTGGCTAATAGGACTGACCTTGGCGGCCTTTCCTTGGTTGAATGATATCACTACCTTCAAAGGCCGATCGTTTTGGGGAACTTGGCGGGTTTTTCTACCAGTTTTGGTTTTTCGGTGGATATCACAACTTTCATAGGACTGTGAACGTACACAAGGGTACATCATGTTATCTTCATCTGTACCTTTTTTCTAGAGGAATTTTATTTCTATAAATTTTCACATTTCTAATTTTCAAATTTACCATTGCCAATTAGCCGTTTGATTAGGCAAATTGCCACTCTTCACTCTTAAGTTGCCTCAATACCATTTTGGTACACACTGGCTAACAATTGCTGATTTCGTTCCTTCGCTCACTCAATCAGCGCATCCCCTTGAGTTGTTTTGTTTATCCCTGCACCTTCCCCTTAACTTTTCAAGATTTCATTGATATTTAGTCATACAGAAACCCCCGAAGGTCGCTGTTACTAAAACAGCAGAACGCGAAGCATTTTATTTTTGGGTTATTAACAAAAACCCCGTTAGCTTGTGGGTGCTGGTATTGTTGCGTAACCATTATGTAACGTGCATCCTTTTATTCTTACACAATCCACGGCAACGTTAATGTTTCCTTATTTTGTCCTTCGTTACAGTTCAGTTTTTAGTTCGTGCAGGCTTTTACAATAAATCTAAAGACCACTATTGATTGTTCAAGACATTGTTGCTTGAAATCTTTGGTTTCAACTTGGTAAAGAAACGAAATTTAAATTCGCTGGTGGCGATTTTCAAAACCCTCCGACGCATTTGTCCTGTCCCGTACAACTCTCAAACCAATAAAAGGACCATGCTCAGATCACCATGCATCCGTGCGCCAAAATTCAGCTACGTAGGCCTTCTAGCCTACGTAGGCACTAGGCGCTAGGCAGCTCCGCAGCTCCATGAGCAAAAAGTCTATGGGATTTAACATGGGAAAAATCTTATTAGCTAGCCAGCTATCTAGATAGTAACATAAAAACAACGTTATTGACGCATCTTTTTCTCTATGATTGGTGGACACTCATCCTTTAAATTTTAATCTCTGACCCTTCCCCTTAAATTTTCCGCAATTTGAAACATTTCTGTCGCATTGGGATTTATCCTCAACATGCCAAAATATGCTTTCAGTTGCTTACAGTTAACAGACACATGTCTGCTAGTGAGCCGTCTTTTTATCATTAACAATCGATTTTTTAACAATCGGGTGTCTAGAATGGAATGTTACTTGGCGGCGACACACTAGCGTGTGTCTAGATAAAATGTTAATTTCACAGCTTATAAGTTGAAAAACAGGAGTACACTTAATCTTGCAATTAAGCCAACACCCCCTGTTTTGGCACCGTAGCTCAACGTCTATAAGCCATCATTTTTAGGCTTCTGTACAGCCCTACCGGCTGAGAAGACTATTGCAATGACTTTGTCCGTCCGTCCGTCCGTTACTTTTTAACTGCTTATGCATGTAATGCAGAAAGCAGTTATTGAAATACAGTTGGGGAGAAAAAGGGGCTTGTGTCATGAGCTATTGTTAAATGACGTAACGTCCCACTTCAGTCGTTTATTTGAACGGATCATGCCTATCACCATTACTGTATGGCTGGAAGTGACTGAAATATTAGTAGATTTTTCATGATTTCGATTAGAAGACGTGCCAGCAAAATGTAGGCGTTGTTATTAAACTGTTTGTGGCTAAATCGTGTGCATATGAAGGGTTGTAGGTCCTAGACTAAAAATTTTTGCCATGTATGTTTCTGTATGAAAAAAAAGTTGAACCGGAAATGGCCCAGCTTATTTCAGGTTTTGACAACAAACACGGAAAACGGAATTCTGTCTGTTGTTGGGCTATTGGCAAACCACTAGAAAAAAAAATGGCGGCTACTTTACGGTTCGCTGGGAAGGCATCCTAGAATTTTATGCATATGGCAATTCGTGTAGTTATGTGGCTCCTGTTAATCAGGTAATTATTGTATAATCGATTATTTAGTGTAACAGTTTGTTGTAGTATAATCAATTCGACAAACGTGTGAGACAACGAGAAAGTGCATACTAGGTACGTAACTAACGGAATAAAGGCAGAATTATGAATTCATTCCACGATCACTTTCGACAGTAAAATAAATAATAGAGGGAACAAGTTTACTTTACGCGTCTTATGGGAAGAATAAGGGCTCCTTACCAATTGATCTCTCGTTGGGCTAGAATGACGTAAAATGATCAACTGAACAACATTTTCGCAGACAATATTTGGGGCAAAAGCTTCGTTAGGCCGTCAGAAATTATTGAAAGCCGCACTCTTTGTGCTGACCGACGAGATGCCGTTTTTTTCCCATGTTCTCAGCTGATATTTTTTTCCCATAAACAGTTCAGATAGGTGGGTTGTTATTGTCAGTTTCGTGTGGTTTTGTTGTTATTGCGGTTAGGTTAGGAACCGGCTTCGGCAGTTCACTTGAGGTAATGGACTGGTTGGGGTTTGGCATTTTACTTGCCGAACTTTCGCCCAGTTTCATGCTTTCTGGCGCGGTGCGGTGCTAACTTTGGACGTTCACCACTGCCTATACGGTGCGTTTGCCCCCAAAATGGAAGAGGAAAACATTACTCAGCAGGTAATTCTTGGTCCACTAAAAAAAAATCGGACGAGAGTCCGTTTTCTTCCCATGTTACCTTTACGCACATGGGCCGAAATTCGAAAAAAGAGAAAGAAACCTACCTTTAATTTTCACGGAAGGTACTACAAATTGATCCCAAATTGCAGAAACTCGTTAAATCATCATTAACATAACCTAACCAATTAACTGCCCCAGTATGAAATGCCAAACCCAAACCAGTTAACTACCTCAGTATGAAATACAAAACTCCAAACTTACCTAACCTAACCTAACTAACAATAACAACAAAACCACACAAAACCACACGAAACTGACAATAACAACCCGCCTAACGGAACCACCTAATAGAGAGCTTTCTCTTTTATCTATGAAAATAATAATGTTGCGATTTTTTGCATAAGCAGTTTATGTATTTCTTTATGAAATTCTTGTTTTAACTGCAACGGTACCAGATATTGACGACCATTGTTTTCAACGTAAGATTCAGTGTGAGAAGTTAGTTAAATAACATGGCAAATTAAAACATCGTTACTTCCTTATAGCTAATAGAATTCTTCGACGTAAATAAATTAAATAATAACATTTGATCGTCGATTTAAAATTCTAAGGTAACACTCAATAAAAAGAAATGAATTTTTGCTTCGTTTAAAATAGTTTCGTCGAATTGTTGCATGCATGAATAGGCTTACCGTCGAACCAAATTCTCCATTAGGCCTATATCTGCTACTTACGAAATTAAAATTGAATTTTCAAATTAGGCCTAAAGTCATGTTACCATGGCAACGTCCAGTTGCTACGAGTCGCTGTTGGCTTCATCAACAGCGTCTCTCTCCTGACTTCCCTACTAGTACCACTGATCTATATAGGCTATACATTGCGCGTTGTTGTAACACTGTAACTGTGTGCCTGTAGGCGCACCGTGTTGCTAAAATGAATAGGCTTACTATCTCCGTTAGCTGCTACTTACGAAATTAAAACTGCTGGTTAAAATTAGGCCTAAAAGCTGACAATTACGCCTAAAATGTAAAATAGGCCTAAAAGCTAACACATTTTCAACCGACAATTGTGATGGCTTCTGCTTTTAGATTAGTATAATAGAGATGGCTGTTGTAGTGCATGACAGAGGTGTGCGCCTCAACATTGAAAGTGGATGAACGGTACAGAAGACCGGTGCGACTAGGCAGTCGCTGTAGCCGCTTGTTTTGCAAGTGGGATATTCGCCAAACGTCCTCGCTGACTTAGCTATGCACTAAGTAGCTGGATGAATTTTTGACATCGGAAAATGTAACCACCAGATTTTCGATGAGCCTGCCTCCCCCACCCCGGTCAAACTAAGGACAAATCCTCACCTCCCCCACTTACGTTCCAAAGTAGTGTGGGCCCCCCCCCCCCCACAAAAAAAGTGTACTTTTGGTTTGCTTATTGAGGCTATCTGCAGATAAATACTGTAGCCAAATTAAGTAAGCAGCACTCCGCACCGACACTTTAACACTATTTTTAAGGAAAACGTGTCTCGTATTTAACGAAAGGAGAAAGTTGAATTAAAAACGTTGTGTAACACACCCATGGTTCTTATAACATGACTAGAGGAAGCCCGCGTATGCACGGGGCCGGTCATGAATTAAGTTTACAGACACACGTTTCCCGGCACTTTTCAGATTGAAACTGTTCGCTCGACCTGCATGCTCGTGCCCGTTAGTATACTTGTCTTCCACTGTACATCTTATTGAGTTAATCGACCACTCCCTACTGGTTTCATTTTTCCATGCAGGTAGAATGGGAGAGTCCACTTGAATGCGGGCATGATCGAGGAGGGGGAAAGTGTTACTTAAAATTTTTAGTCTCGATGGCAGTAGTCGTAGTAGTCTTGAGTCCAACGATTGTATTATGTAGATGTGTCGTCAAGTTTGAATAAGTGAGTTTAACGCACTGTTCGTTTGTATCCCACACCTCTAACATAGTCAGCACCTCTAAATAAGAAGAAGACAAGGAACCAGGAGGCAAGGCGTTTTATAGAAAGCTTATTGAAAAAACTACACCAGGTAGATATTGGGATCGGGGAGTGGGGGAAGGGGTACTGAGGGATTTTTAGAAATTTTGACTGTTGTAAGTGTCATTTTTGACGCCCAAATAAGACTTTTTCCTCCTTTGATTTAGTGTTCTTTTTTTGTGACGTTTTATGCTTGACGGGGCATACAAAAAATTTATGATGCCCTCTAACCCCCCCCCGAGACCGAGAGGGTCCAAAACACTCCAAAACACCCCCCGATTTTTTACCTTCCCTGGCGATAAATAATGACGGTCCCTAAGTGTGGGATAGAGAAAGTGTGTCGCCAACACCATTAATTGCTACATTTTCGAGTTTGTACGTAGAACCTTTGGGAAACACATAATACTTCATCAGAAATGAAAAGTTTTACGTTAAATTAGCTTTAAGCTGACCTATTGAAAATTAAGGTTGGGCCCGTAGAAGAAGAGATAATGAATTTTCAACATTGCAAAGGCAGCTGCCATCTTTGTTTAGCCACCACCATCTTTACACGGAAAGTGATCTTTTTTTTTGGTCTCTGTAAAGGAAATATAATAAAAATATTCTAAAGCATCAAAAGACAAAATGCCAAACTTCACAAGAAAATTATGTTCTTAAAGTTCCATAACAATATTCTAAGAACAAAAACCTGCTACAACCGTTAACACACTCGTTCTGTCCGAATAGAGTAAAACTAAGCTAACCACCGGGTAGTAAAGGTCTAATGCTTACCAGTCTCTTACAAAATTTTACACTAGACCCTTACTGTCAAAGCTTGTCCGTGTTCTTACTAGGTTTTGACTTTTAGACCCTTACTCTAAACATTTAACGTTCCGTTTTTGTTTATTATACAGTACAGAGCAGTGACAATTGCTTCTTATTCACTACGGAGCTCACATCTGGGGCCAATAGTTGGGCTAGTTGCAAGGGGCACTGGATATCCGTGGAGATAAATACAATTAGCATAGCTTGTCAAGACAATAATGTGTGCGCTGATTTCTTAGGTCTAAAAATTAGCGATTTTTTTTTTATTTGTTGACAACTACTGCAATTTTTAGGACGTGGAATCTTTTTTTCCCCCTGATTAACAACCTTAATATTCTTTTTGCAGCGTAGGGGATTGGTAATAAACCATCGCAGCATCGGCTTGACTATCTATACGCTATTGATTTTTAACTTCGTTATCATCCAGTGCCCCTTGCAGCTAGCTCAATGACCGGCTCCAGATGTTAATCCGGTAGCCAATATAGCGTTATTATAGGCGCTCTATAGGGATATTAACCGTACAAGTATTTTCTTTTATCATTCAGGAATCAAACTCTAAATTTGCCCCAAATTTATTCCACTATACCAAATTTCATTCGAATTGGTTGATGCGTTTGTCCGTAACTGTGCGACAACTAACACGCGGCTGCAGCGTCTACCTAGTCGTAACCGGCCTTCATTACACGTCCGCCACTTTTGGGCCACTTCTGCTTCGTGCTTCCGGTTCTTTCTTATTCTTTTTAACTAATTTTTGGAGGCTGTATCTAATAGTGAAAACCGTTTGCCGCTATCTGGCACGGTTCCATAACTGATGGGCTAAACTCGCCGTCTTCCGGTCGCTTGTGGACCACTTCCGCTTCGTGCTTCCGGGTTTGTGTTTTTATTCCTTTTAATCAATTTTTTGACGATGAATCTGATGGCGAAAATCGTTTCTGGTTCTGGTACCGTTCTGGTGTTGAAAAAGGCGACGGACAGACGGACGGACAAAGCCTTTTGAGACATTTCGGCCTGTACAGAAGACTAAAAACACAGACAACCAGACACATCAAAATGCCAAATCATCTAGTTACAAATTTACTAAAAAAATATAATAATAATAATAATAATAATAATAATAATAATAATAATAGCCTAATTGTTGTGCCGTAAGCATTATGAAAATCTACACAGTGTGCAGCATACAAAAAAGGAGGGATGATGGGGAGGGGTTCAGCAAACTCTTTTCGCTCAACAGGTAAAAAAAAATATGTTATGCAGAATCAGCTAAAAAAATGTTTACATGCAGTACCTTCCTAAACCACCGAGCAGAGCTAACAGAACGCACCACTGTTAGAGACAGTTTGGCTCCAAACTTAACATCGCGCGTGCGCAGTAACGTTGCGTCAGCCGTTTATTACCTTCCGAAACTGCAATCACAGCTCAGCAAAATCAACAAGCTCAACAGAGCTCTCGTTAAGTCATACCTTTAACGTGACCAGATGTGGCTAGTTGACTGGACCTGGCTACGATAATGGACGTAACTAGGCGCGAGCAATGCAAAATTGCGAACCATCTCAGGGATTTGGTTGCGGGTGATTGCCAATGGTGGAGCTTCTGAGCCTGCGTAGGTACGTAAACACATTCATTGCTGACGATGGTTGACGTAGGCAAGCCACATCATAGATTAGAAAGTTAACTAGATATACCGTCTCACTTCTTCCCGTCCTACGCGGACCTCTAGCGGTAGTTGCGGCTACTAATGCCTCTGCTAATGATTTGCCTTCTGCTGCTTCTAAAGCAAAAGCATTAGCAGAGGTGTTAGTAGCCGCAACTACCGCTAGAGCTCCGCGTAGGTCGGGAAGAAGTGAGACGGTATATCTAGTTAACTTCCTAATCTATGGCCACATCAACACGGTTTCAGTAGGGAATAAGCTGAACTGTCACCAACAGTGGTGCGTTTGATTCGTTCTGTTGGGTGCTTTAGGAAGGTACTGATGAACATCCGCGAGTGCTTAGTTTAAATAAGATTTAATAAGCTCATACGCGCGATACACCCAGATCCCAACATAGAGATCACTGGTATCTCGCGTGACGTCAGTGGCGGTAGTTGCGATTTTATAGTTGGTTCGTATCCAAGCAAGCCACATATTGTGTTGTACACAAACATACCGTGTTGCTGACATGTCGGAACGAAAAGGCGTTTGGCGTAACAACAGGTAAGAAATGGCAAATTAATTTTCCGACTAAACTGTTCATTTCGGGCCTTCCCAGATATCGCACCACGGATATCGCAAGGATCCTGGATGTTGTTGGGTTTCCACTACCAGAAGCCGATAAACGAGTCCCTTCATTTTTCCCCAGGTGTTAACGATGGTTTATAGCGCCTATTTCACATTTCACGCAATACGTTTAGACCTAAGTTTCGACATGCGTTCAATCTAGATTTAAAATATGTATTTGTTGTTTTTGACAATTGTTAAATTGATTCGGCCAATGTTGCGATTCGCCGATTCGGTTGTTAGCATTGACCTTGGCTCAAAGTTTCACTTTCTGTTTTCGTAACGCTGCCGATCAATCTTTTCAGGGACATTGGTGAAGACCAGGAATAGTGTTCTGCCCAATCATCCACGAACCCAGGCGGAATACAGAAGTACACAAGTAAGTACACAAGTATTTCAGCATGCTAACACACCATCGTTTAGTGCGCATGCCTTCGCCCCCCCCCCCCCTCGCTGGGGGCTTGCGCGCATGAGATGAGAGCCGATATGGGAACTGTAAACTATTGAGCAGGGTGGTAGAAGGGGTAGGAGGGATACGGAGACTCGCAGTTTTGGACAAAGGTAATTTGGAAGGAGGAGGGGGGAAGAGGGCAGACAATTTGTACCGAATGTCAGATAACTTCTTTTTTTTTCGTGCATAGAAATAAATTAGGGTAAATTTTTCGTACTTTTTCATCATTTTGTATAAAATAATGCTCCAAAAGAATGTGTTCCCCTAATCTTTTTTCCATTTTTACCAGACAAAAAAATATTTTAAAAATTTATTTCTATATTTATTGGTGACGGAGGGATTTCCGACTCATTTTCCGCAGTTCTTATTATTATTATTATTATTTTGGGTGAGAGTGAAAGGAAGTGTGTTATAAACATGATGAAAAGTCAACTCGGCTCGAAAAGTGATTAACAAATACAGATGTAAACAGGGCCGTAGTGAAGGATACTTGGTTTGGGGGGGGGGGGGGGCAGACTCTCGTTTTGCCAACTCATCTTATGATTTTGCCAACTGGTTCAAAAATGACACTAGTGCTTCCAGTAAAGTACTTTTGAGGGGCTCCGGCAATGTCACCTAGGGGGTCTCGGGGAGCGCTGTAAGCTCCCCCAGCGGGGTCCGGAACCCCGGAAGCTGAATCATTTTACGCTAGTTTAGTACTTGTTTCTGGCCCTCCATTGAACACAAAACAACAAATTGTGAAGCAAATTTTGGTGATTTTTTTTTATTCATATGGCAGGTTTCGTACAAATTTTATTGTGACCTATCATGATTTTTTTTTAGATTTTTTTTCCAAATTAAATTAAACCGAGTTCAATTAAAAAATATATAAACAGGCCCTAGTGAAATAGGCCCCATTGACGATTGGGGGTCGGTTTAATTGTACATTTGAGACCCTTAGGCTATAATGAGTGACGATGACCCCTGTGTGCAATCATGGGCACCCCTCCCCTGCCGGAGGCAGGCAATTTTTTAAAACTGATGGACTATCGAAAGGTGAAAAATAATGAAATCCTTTTCTCAATTTTATCCCAAACAACTAGGTGTAGAGGTATTATTGTAAAAAAAAAAAACTTTCACATTTTAAAACAAAACATGCTCAGGTTTAAAAAAATAGAGCGTCGAAAAACGAAAGAAATAGCGAAACCTTTTACCTCAGTTTTGTCCAAAACAACTTGAGATAATATATTGGAGAAAAGCTTCCACATTTGAAATCAACATGCTCCAATTTAATTTTTTTCCTTTGATTCATGGGATCTTAGGGGAACTATAAGAAATAAAATAGCCAACTCAGTTTTTAATTTTGCCAACTGCATACGATGTTCGCGAAGTTCATTGTTATCACTACTTCCACGACACGTATGCAACCATAAAACCAGTGGTCGCTTGCATTTGTAGTTTTTGATCAGCTGCGATGGGATGGCATGGTGGCGCACACCTCCCAATTAAAGATGAGCCCACTACGATTCTTCTATCGGTTTCATTTTTAAACTGTAAGTTTAATTAGAACACTAGTGAACGAATTAGCACTAAAAATATTCAGCACCGTTTGGCAGTCTTATGACACGGGAGGCCTCCAAACTGTTTAGTCTCAGCATTTTGACTATTTCATTTTCCGACGACGACGTTGCTACACGGCACGACTGATATGGATGAAATAACTGGATAGCACAGTCATTGGCTAAAAGTAGTTTTATGAATTCGCCCCCCCCCTCCCCTGGAAAAAAAAAACCAAATGTCATGCAGTAGAAGTTGTTTTAAATATTTCTCCTCCCCCCCCACTCCAAAAAAAAAGTACTAAACATTAAAGTCATGAACGATTGTCCAAACAAGTAGCCTAAGTCTGTGCTAATTTCGCATGCCGACAAGCTTGTTATCCAGCTCGTACGTACGAGATCAGTGGAGCCGCGAGTCTACATCAGTGATCTGTACAGTAATTTAAGGAAGTAAGTTGCCAGTCATTGGTCGGTTGGTGGTGACGTTAGCCGCTGACGAAGGCTACATAGTTCCCAGTCATTGGTGGTGGATGGATGACGTCAGTTGGCTGAAGAAAAAATAACGAACGCCGTTCGTTTGCAACAAACAAAAATCTTCGATTATTTCAAGTGGAGGATTTCCCTGACGGAGTCGACTCATTTACCATAGAATCTGTGTGCAAAATTTGACAGAAATCCGATTATTCGTTAAAACTCTATAGCGTGAACACACAGACAGACAGACAGACAGACACCCAGACAAACCGTTCGCATAAGAGTCGCAATTGACTCTAATAAAGCTCAACTATGAAGAAAATATTTTGGAAGCAAGTTTTTCTCATCAACACAAACAGCATCAAACCAATCTTTTTCTCAAAATAAAGTAAATAATTATAAACTTAAAATAATTATATTATTTCTTCTGAGTTTACAAAGTTAAACGTTGGCTAGCTACGAGTACAAATGTGGAACTTTCGATAAAAATTTTCAAAGCATGTACAATTTTTAATCCGCAAAATAAAACATTAGTGTAGGCCTTTACGGCTGGATTCTACCATTAAAGAAATTGTATTCAGCCATGGGATCCATGCCTTATTTTCAAGTTATATAATTGGCGGAGCGAGCGAGCGAAGCGTAGCCTATAACGGACACCAAATTGCAAAATGTTGGTTGGTTGGTCCGTTGGTCTGTTGGTTGCACATTTTTAGTCTGGGTGGAGCCCAAACGAAAGATCGGATTGGAATGAAATTTGGTACAACGCTTGATACCCCAAACAGTATTGCTGAGCCAAAATTTGACGTAAATCGAACAATTATTACGGAGAAATAACAAATTTTCGAATTTATTTCTAACACTCACCATTGTAAATTTGGAATCGTGAATAGTTAAGGAATTCCGACGACGCATACATCTTGCTAGTGGTACTCAAGTGAACTTTAAAAAAAAAGCCAAAATAAATCATCGTAGCTTCCTTACAGCTAACAATCTTTTTTGACATAACTCAACGAAATAATAACATTTGATCATAACACTTTAACCACTAGAGGAAAACAAGCAAATGGGAAACAAACCAGAAGGATTCGTTAACGACTCACATTCGTTTCATGTAAAAAAGAATGCTTGCAGGAATTCAGCCAACATGGCAACCAAAGTGGCGTTGACGCTATCAACGCGAATCTCAAATTTGAAACATCAAATCGCCGCTGCAGGAGGAAACCGTTCATATAATACGACAGACACAGCAGACTACGTATTTATATCACAACACAGAACAATAATTTGGCTTCGTATTGTAATTTGAAGATTTCTAGATTGCTATGGAAACTACACTCTCCATCCCATGTTGCCAGAATAAATAGGCCTAATATCGAACCCAATATGCCTAATTTCTCTACTGTTGTCGCTTACGAAACTAAAACGGGACTAACAATTTGGCTTAAAATTAGGATTTAGAATTATTTAAATTCTATGTTCACAGCCAAGCTAACACCGGCTGATCAATAATTGTATTAATTCCAATTAAAAAAAAAATTAGCGTTTTGCGTTGCAGTACGTGCCAGAGGTGTGCGCTTCAACATTGTCGTAGAAGGCAGCGTAGAGAGCCGCGGATGTTTCGAATCTTTTGATTGTTGTGAAGTACTATCGTTACTGGTGATTGTTTAGCTTGCAATTAAATGCTTTATTGCTAATATTTTAAATCTAGGAAAGATATTCTGCAGTAAATATAAACAATGTAAGCATTATTGACGGTGGCACGTTCTTTGCTAGCTTAACCACGGCGGTACGTTCTTTGCCAGCTTAACCACGGCGGCTAACGTTGTATTTTACAACAGCGGCGACGGCGCAAAGAGGCTGCAAATAACGAAACGGATACTAAATATGGGTGCAAACGAAAGTATCTTAAAATTAATATGAAACGTAGCCTAGCTAAAATGTAAAAAACAGCAGCAAAAAGCTTCAGCTCAACTGTAGCCGAATGAATATTGCCCCGAGCTTTTTAAGGACCATTAGCAAACATTGCACAGCCATTATAATGAGAGGAAATACAAATTTAAAATAAATTTTTCTT
>JAHWFP010006072.1:0-31056 GCA_023313725.1 Lithobius niger
TTTTTTTTTAGAAATTTACCTTAGGACTTTGCAGGCTGGGGAATATCAAACATCCTACACAAGAATCCAGATAATCTGTCAGTTGAAAGTAGGCAGGCTTGACACAAAAATGTCCCGAGAACAACAACTGCCGCCCTTTTCATGGGGCATAGCAGTGCTTTGCTTGATAACCCATTGTAGTGCCCACAAGTTATTCATGTAGATACTAATTACTTTTGTTTTATTTACAGGCTTCCATGGACTTGCCTCCGGACAAAGCCAAAGTACTAAAACAATATGACGACGAAAAGAAATGGGATTTGATATGCGATCAGGTAATTATAGATATTTATTTAACTTGGGATTGGTTAGGCTGAAAACCAAAAAAAATAATAATACAGCAAAAGAAAAGTTACCAAACTGCACTTCTTTATAAGTTTGTCATGTTGGAATTTGTTTATTTCATACGCAGATTTTTTAGCCAAATTTCAGAAATAGAGTTGTCAAAGCCTTTGTTACCTTATCGTTAACATTAAAACACTATAAATTATTGTTTACTAACTTTTTTTCCACTTGGACATGCAAACCAAATAAATGGTACACAGTTCCTGATGAACACTGCACTACTAGCGAATTTTCAGTGATATCACAGTTAAAAAAGACACTCATTACGCATACATTAGGCATTACGCAACAATACATTACGCATTTTTTAACCATTCATATATCACAGTTAAATTAACACGAGAATCTGTCACCTCCTTCAGGCTCATCAAATACTACAATAATACATCTTCAATTCAAGCGATTACCACCTCACAAAAGTGATCTATATAGTGCCATGCAGAGTTTGTGCCATACCACGAGCCAGGGCTGTTTACCGTGATGTCATCATGAGTCAGCCACTTACGAACCAGAATAGCGGATCTTTGGCCGTCCGAGTGGACTAGCCGAGTCACGTGATATGCGCGTCACGGCAAACAACCTTGGTGCGTGGTTTAGTGCATAAAGGGTGGTCCACTATAAACTGACGACCCCAACATGTTATAAGTCCAACTTTTCTAATTAGCACCCCTCAGAACCAGTAGAGGATAGAAATCTTCCCATTTTTTATTAGATTTGATTTCTGTCCCATGCTGGTTCTGAGGGGTGTTAACTAGAAAAGTTGGACTTAGAAAATGTTGGGTCGTCAGTTTTTTGTGGCCCACCCTGCATATTAAAGAGATGAAAAGGCAAATTCAAACCCGTCTCCACGAACACTACACTGATACGGTTCAACAAGTAAGAACTAATAGCATTGCGATGCACATGCTAAAAACCCAACACCAAGAAGATTTGATAAATACAGGAGTTCAGCTAAATTCCAACATAGTGAAGGACCCACACCCCCTAGCTGTTCAAACCACGGCCTTCCAGCGATTCCAGAACGGAAGTTTGCTTCTCATGAATATCCAAAACCCTGCATTGCCCATGATTGCCTATTTCATTATTCAAGATCTTGCAGCGCAACTTAGCATTAGTGGGATGAATGGCTACAGACAGAGACCTACTACGATACAAGGCACAACATCCGATGACAACTGAGAAGTGCACGATTTTCAGATCACTGGATTGCGACTCTGTATATTCGACTTTCTCCACTCGCTCAACCAAAATGACGTAATTGTTTTAGTGTTCAAGGAGCCTGAAGAAGTTGACAGGCTTCTTGTTAATTTAACTGCGATATTACTGCAAAAGTGCAAATTTACCAGTAGTGCAGCGTTCATCAGCAACTGTGTTGGTTTTATTTGGTTTGCGTGTCCAAGATGGAAAACAAAGTAAGTAGCCTAAATGTTTGAAAAACCAAAGTAGACTCACAAACCTATTGTGAACATTGTTAACATTGTAAACATGTTACAATGATACACCAATGCTTCTTAGGACCTTGATAGGAGTTTAAAAGATAATTTAGGAAAAAAAACCTGTTTTAACCTTCCCATCAAACAAAACGAAACAAAAAACAGAAAAAAAGTGATAAAAAACGGAAGAAAGAACAAAACTGAAAAAAAAAAACGAAAACGACAAAATAATTATTTTCCTTCAGCCTTTTTTCCCATTTTTTTTCTCCACGCACGATGTGTTAGTAGACAAGCTACCTCGCGCTTCAGCACACTCAAACTAGTTAAATCCGTTATTCAAGTTGTTCTTGTTCTTAAATCCATGGAAGTATATTGTGTGTTGCGTAATTTCGATCACATTTTCTTTGTTTCATTTAAGTTCTTGTAAATAGAAACCACCATTCCACTTATACTTGCTTTTTCACACTTTTTACAATAATCACTAATGGTTATAAAACATGTGTTTAAGTTTTGCCCGCTCTTTATTTTTTAATTTCGCCTGTTGAGCTTGACAAGCAATTGCAGAACTAATAACTTTTGTTCTGAGAGAATCCGCATTAATTTTCCTTTTACTGTACATAAAATATTTCAGACGAGGCTAATCTTAGAGAGACGAGACCGAGTTTTAGTCGAAACTTAGCAGTGATTTAGGTTTTGGTCTGCATAATCCTGATCTCATCTCGATAAATTTTTCTGTCTTGGTCTAGTATTGACTGTTCTTCGTGTGATATTTGACCAGTAATCAAGACTGATGCTAGTAATGTGGATAATAAATTGCTGCGTGTTTTAAATTCAGTTTTACTATGTCTCGTAACCACACCTTTTTTTGCGGGAGGGGAGAATTTTTCAGAAAAAAAGCAATTCGTAGCAAAGCCGCAAAAACCGCTTCAGCCATGTCCACCACAATTTCCAATCAACAATTTTCTTGCTACGTCGCACCACACATAGAGGGCTAAAAAGTAAAATGATACGATTATTAATGTGTATATGTACACTATCACAAATATTTATAACATGTTACGTATGTTGTAAATGACCCATGTATGTATATGCACTTTATTATTGGAGTAAGTAGCTTATCCCTCAGAATAAGAATGTTGAAGCTTCCAGTAGCATGTCCACAGAATTGGCGATGAGGGTGAATAATGTTATAAGTTTAACTGGATAGGGTTTAGTCTCTCAAGGTTGATATCAGCACGGTCACTGTTGTGAACAGAAATGAGGTGTGAACGGACCTAGACATTCAAACTGAATTCAAACTACTAAATTTGTCTCGCGCTTGGTGCATGCTCACCATTTCGCACTACTACATTCGTCTCGGGCCAGCTTAGTCGCTACACCATAGTGTACTAGCATGCGCCGAAGCAGGCCAGTGGATAATCCTTGCGTATTACCCTTCTGTAAGCACAAGAGAACCTTTCTTTCTTGTGCGACTCCCTTACACAATCCTTTTCTTGTGGGATGATAAGGACTGCACCCTCATCCCTCCGCCTAGATGCAACAAACACCGCCACTAAGAATTTTTAAGTGCCAAATACGAAACGAGGTGGTCCGGACTTGCTCTCATTCAGTCGCATACACTCTTTAATCTTTTCTCTTTTTAATTTAAAAAAAATTTTGCATAGTTAATAGAGCGCAAGCATTAAAAGCAGGGACCATGCCGACTAAGCAGAAAATTAATTAGTAAATTATCTACATTATTAAAAAGAGACAATGTCCATGCGTGTGTGTTTGCATGTCTACTCCGCCATACCTAAGGCATCTACGAACGTGAAAAAACTACCAAATGAATGATAATTAAATTACGTTTGTAACAGGCATAATTTCGTCACTGTAACTTAATTGATTTGGTACCTCAGATATGCAGGGAAAAAAGTGTTCTTAAAAATTTGTTCACTATGTTAAAGTTTGATCGAATATTTCTAGAAATTAATCACAAATTAACCTGCAACTACTAACGAACTTCACACCTAAAACATCAACTGAATGAAAGTTAAATAAGTGGCTTAGGAAGCACCATCTTAATGACTTACAATTCTATTCCTATCTAGTATAGAATGGATAACGATTTGCGCGGTTTAGTGAGTTAAATGCATCAAGAGCTATCTTTCTATCGTAATGCACATCATACTTGGTAATTATACATATACATTTTCAAATGTTTGCTTGCACAAAAAATCCAAATAGCTAGGTTTTAAAAAGTACTTAATCCTTCCGACGTTTAGCTGGGAAAGGGGCACACAGATTGTGCGAGCGAGGCGAGCGATTTCCACATCAGTAAACCTTTTCAGTGTAAAACGTACTCCTTTGGCTATGCAAAAAAAAAAAAACTATGGATTGCGATGAACAAACTGTGAGATACAATGCAAAATAACTTGCTCCTAATTAACACCTATTGCAAACATTACCGTTTGGGCTTATCAGACTGCCTGAAATCAAAGGCTGAAGCCCAACTGCTCAGCCATACTGACATGGTCAAAAGGAAACTACCATTGGCAGCATATAATATGGGAGCAAAGAAAAGTATGTTAACCTGTGTGTGAACTTTCTGGTGTTTTTTTTTTTTTTTTGCAAACTTTGGTCAGTCATGGGATTCAAACAAACATGCCCTTGGTGTGGAGGCGATGACGCTAATGACTGAGCAACGCCTTGGCTTTTTTACTTGCGATCTCCAGGATCCACCACATTAATTTTTGACCGTACGGTTGACTGTTGTCACCTGGCAACAATGACTGACTTGCATGTGTATATGTAACTAACAGTATGGCTGAGCAAATGGACTTTGGCATTATTCGGGCTGTGTGACATTTAAGTCCAAAAGGCAACGAGTTAAATTTTCAGACTTATTCACATATCACTAATTGAGCCCATTTGGCTTTCCATCTTGTAATGTCCTAATAATCATATGTTAGGGATGCACCAAATATTCGGTATTCGGCCAAAAATTCAAGTATTTGGTATTCGGCCGAATGCTGATTTTGGCCGAATAGTGATATTCGGTTTTCGGCCGAATAGTGTTAAGATTTGTTGGTATTCGGCCGAATATTTTTTTGTATATACTTATGCAATTGTGTTAATATAAGAACGTTTGACTAAGTATTTAGTTTTTGGTCTTTGACGAATTGTCTTCTTACATTTCTAATAAAGAAGGAAAAGTGATCAAATGTGCTTAAATTACAGGTATTCGGTTAAGTATTCGGCCGAATAATTCGGTATTCGGCTATTATTCGGCACATAATCAAATAATTCGGTATTCGGCCGAATATGTAAATTGTTTGGTGCCGAATATTCGGTTTTCGGCAGTTTAACTATTCAGTTGTATATTCGGTATTCGGCAAGTTGAATATTCAGTTATACATATATTCGGTATTCGGCAAGTTAAGTATTCGGTTGTATATTCGGTATTCGGCAAATTTTGTATTCGGGGCATCCCTACACTACATCGATTTTGTTATGCTGTGGCCATAGACTAAACTGTATGAAGCATGGATGAATGCCACCTTGTAATGTGCGAATAATCACTACATCTGTTTTGTGATGCGCTCTCTGGCCATTGACTAAAGTGTATGAAGCATAGATCAACTCCCTCCTATAAAATGTCCTAATAATCACTATATCGATTTTGTGATGTTCTGACCACATAGAATAAAATGTATGAACCATGGATCAATGCCGTCTTTTAATGTCGTAATATCATTACATCTATTTTGTTATGGTCTGCCCATTGACTAAACTGTATGAAGCATTGTTTAATACCTTCCTGTAATGTCCTAATAATCACATCATCGATTTTGTGACGCTCTCGCTGGCCATTGACTGAACTGTGTGATGCATGGATCAACATCTTTACCAATTCTAAACGTCACACGCCTGGCCGCTACCCTCCAACTTCTCAGGCAGACGGCCTTTCGGAGCAAGTTGACAAACGCGTCGTCCGCTGTGTCCGAAGGCCAACACGTTAAGATCTATGAAGGCAAGTGGCTTCGGTGGCATCGTTAGTGCAGTGGAAACCAGACCAATTCTCTGGCTCTTAACTTTAGCTGAACTCAACTTTCTTCTGGGTGAATATGTCAACAATCAAAGTTTTTCGTCCGCCCAGAAATTCGGTTCTCAATGTAGTGGAACATATCTCTATTGTTGAAGACTTCAGATTAACCAACCTCATCAAAGCCTTCAACACAGAATGACCAGTCACGTGGATCCACAAATGGGATCTCCCCTAAGTGTTAACAAGACTCCTGAAGGAACCCTACTAGCCAATTGGACAAGATTCTTTAGTACTTCCTGCCCACAAGACTGTTTTCCTGCTCTCCGTGTCTTCTGGTAAACTCTGCAGTGAGCTTCAAGCCCCCAACTGAAGTTAACTGCGATTCGACCCAAACTGCAGCTAAGTCAGACTTTTCCCTGACATTTCTTCAGAGTGAAGACCCAAGCATCCACGGAAACATCAAAGTTCTTCACAGTGCCAGCGCTGTGTCCCCTTGCAGGCAATACAAAGGATAGACTGCAGTGCTCTGCCAGAGCGTTGCACTTCTACCTTGATGCAACTAAGGATCCTGAGTGGAGAAAAGATCAAATATCCCTCCCCCTCAGAACCAGTTCAGGGTGAGCTACACCAACCATGATCACTTCCTGGATCTGCTCTGTCATTGGATTCGCTCATGAGAACACGGATGAATCCACCACCTCCTACAACGTTATGAAGACCATCCACAAGATTTGAGCATGGGTTCATGCAATCGAGTTCTATTATCCTTCAGACTATTGCCTCATGGAAGTGTGAGACCACCTTCATTTCACACTACCGTGAAACATGTTCTCCGAAACGGCTGTTCTGTCATCCCTCGAACCGCTCTCCGTACACCAGTTTCAAGGCAACCGCATGCAATCCACCAACAAATCCATGAGGTGACAACGGCAACTGCCTACCATACAGTTTGTTGAAGTAACATCCATGCAAATATTTAGTTGGATTGGTTTTCTGGGATAAAAGCTCTTAATTTACCATTCTTCAACGTAAAATGGGAAGTATCTCTTCCCCCCCCCCCCCCTTAGAATACCTACCCCATTACCCACCCTGCCTACCCTCATTATTGCCATTGATAGTGTGCCTGGATAATAATGACTGCTGTCAATCAGCGCAAGCGCATCCCTTTAGGTGCCTGGATCCGGGTATGTTGGTATGATAGAAGCAAAGGTTTGTAATATGTAATATGTGTAATATATGTAATGTGTGTGCAAAGGTGTTCATCTTGCAATATGCAAATATTTAATTGAGTAGGTATCTGCTGTATTCTGTTTTCATTGCGATGATTACTATTATTGATACCTTGACCATTACATTATATCATAAAACTTAACAGGTTTTCCATTTCTGATCAAGTAAACTCAGCTGTTCTGTGTCTGCTTCAATTTATTGATAAATTTTGTTACTTTCAGGAACGTGTACACGCTAAGGAGTCCCCGGGATTCTATCTTCAGAAACTAAAAACCTACTTAGACCCAAAGGCATCACGAAGTTCTCGGGTAAGTCAATTAAAGATGGAATTAGTTTAGATTAGGAACTTGACATTGACATTGTAAGTTATATTTTCTAAACTTTGGCAGTTAAAATTTCATAACGTTTGTTGGCGATGTTAAAAGTTTTAAATGCAAGTAGCTTAGTTTTATTACTGGTATACTGTAAAATCAATGAACGGTGCAAGATAACGATTGAAGTGGCTATTATGGTAATGGAAAAACCTCTTAAGTTATGTTTATGCATAGTTACATGCGGTACCTTCCCGAGGTATCACTGAGACTGCAGTTATATTGACCAAAAGAAGAAAAAAAAATGGTAAATTTTTGAGAATTGTCATTATTTAAAATTTTAAATGTGCTGTGTTTTTTCCCAACACAACAAATGGCCAAGCCAACATACATGAATGTGGAAATGACGGTTCTCAAAAATTTATACGAGCCCACATAGAATAGAATCTCGTTAAAAACAAACAAAAAATAGTTTGCAATGTTAAAATTGTTTAGTAATCTTTTTAACCGAGTCGTACAAATGTAACATTTTTACTGAACGCTTTTGAATGCTCCATGTATGTCTCATGTACGGTCAGTATACAAGCAACGCAGTAACATTGTGTTCCAACATTAACTGTGATGGCGTCAAAAGCGAACCTGGCAGCTAGGGGCAGCTGGTGATTGATCTTGGCATGAAAGCGCGATTGACCGTATGAAGAGGGCACTTTCTGCTCCTTTCCTATTGAGTAGAATTAGTTTCGAAACAATCGGCCACGATTTTTTTTCCCGTGTGAAAGAAATTGTTCACCCAGCCCAAGAAGTCCTCAAAACGACATGTATTTAACATATTTCGACCTATATTTAGTTTTTCCCCTTTGGATGCCAAGTCAGTTATGTTGTTTTCGGGAATTAAAGCTGGAAACTAAATAGCATCTTTGCAAAAAATGTCAACCCGATTTCTGGAATAGTTACTGCGGTATAAATGGTAAGAATTTCGTTGCAGCCCTATCCCACACGCTTCACTTGTCCTGCTTTCGGGTTCAAACTTGGTGGTGATTAAGGACGTTAGGTTTTTAGCGTTTTTCAGAAAACACCTGAAGTTGGACCTGGTGAGGATGCATTGAATGGTTTCGCGCACTCCGTTAAAGGTAAGTAAGCTGAACTCTGGAAACTCTCAAGGGGTTCCTCATAGCAAGGTGGTGGGGTACCTCTTCGGAGGGCTTTGGAGATGAACTTGTTCAGGAGTCTAGATGGATATACTAACTGGATGAACCTTATTTTGGCTAGTTGGAGGTAGGGTACCACTATTTCATTAGTGGTTGAGCAGCTCACCTGTGTATTTCAGTTTGAGCGATAGTCGTAAGCTGCGGTACTGGGTGGCCCAAGTCAAAAGGGATGGTGGCCATAAGGATGGTGGTGGTGGTGCGGTACGGGCAGAATTGTGTTTTCCCTCTCCACTCTCGTTATCGTGAAATCAAGAATGGGATGTGACATGTTTTTTTCTACCTCGTGGGGAAACTCCAGGACCGGATGCCAGTTGTTCAGGCTTTCGAGAATGGTGTCAGTCACGTAATGTTTTTGGATTTACAAAATGTCATCCACGAGCTGTTTCAAAAGTCCCCCCATGGAGTATTCCTGTTCCCCGCTCCTGGCTGAACTTGTCCTCTAACACCTGGATGAGTGCGGCACTCCTGGCTGAACTCTTCCTCCAACTGAATGAGTACATCCATCAAGCAAGACCAGGACACAAACTCTGGAAACGGTTCGTTAATGATATTATTTCATTCCAAAAACATCATGAGATTGACGCCATCCTTGAAACCCTGAGCAACTGGCATCTGGAGGGGTTGTTTACCCACGAGGTTGAAGAAACCCTTTTATGATGTTATGATAACCAGAGTAGAGAGGGGGCAAAATCAATTCCGTACCGCAAACCTGTGGCCACCAACAAAGGTATTCCTTTTGACTCGGGCACCCGATGCCGCAGCTTCAGACTTATCGCGCAAAACTAAATGTATGGGATGGTACGCTTCTTCACCAATAAAAAGTGGCACCCTACCCTAGCCAAAGGAAAGTTCATCATCCATTTAGGATATCCCCCTGGACTAATGAACAAGTTCATCTCCAAAGCACTTCGAAGAGGCACCTTACCACCTCGACCACCATCTTGTTCTGAGGAATCCCCTTAGAGCTTCCCGAGAGTCCCTCATATTTACCGTAAGGAAGCGAGCCCACCCAACGCACCCTCACCAGGTCCAACTTTCGGCATTTTCTGAAAACGCTCGAAACCTAAAGTCCTTACTCACCTCTAATTTCGATCACAAGTGAAGCATGTGAGATGAGTGCTACAAAGGGATTCTTACCAGTGAATGAGACTCCTGAGCAACCATCTACAAGAGGAGTAGCCCACCTGTATGAAACCTGACATAAGGTCAAATTGATTAACACCAACCCAACACCCATTTCTAACCAGCCTCCCAAACCCATGAGCAGCTGGCACCAAACTGCCCTAAAACCAAGAGCGATGGTTACTTAATTCCTTGTTGCCAGTGTTAGGCAGTGTACATGAGTGAAACCAGGAATGGTGTCAATTTGCGTGTCTTGTACCACACATCAGCCACTAGATCAGCAGATCCCACAAGCGGCATCGCCAGTCTCCGTGCCACAACAAAACTTCACATCAGTTGAAATGGCACAACCACCCTCCTGCTTTCCAATTCCTTCAAGGATGCCTACCGCAGGGTACTTCAGTCTAGCTGAGCACTGGGGCGTCAGATTCGATAGGTGTCTGTGACTTCTCTTGATTTCTGCAAATCCAGGTCCGATCCTGGTGAAGGGAAGTGTATATTTACGGGTTTTTCTCCAGTTATTTCCCGCCTGTTGCCGGAGAGCGTCCTCTGGGTACTCCGGGTTCCACCCTCATGCTGAAAAAAAAAAAAGTGTCACGATGGTGGTTCTTTCCACTTAACATCTGCCTCTTGGACCTTCAAATTTAAACTGGCCGACACCTTCTTGTTTATTCTGTTCTCCATCAAGCAATTTCAACACCAGCAAACTCTCCTTGCGAACATTCAGCTCCAGTTTACCACGACATTGACCATCTAAGACATCTGACTCTCACTCAACAGCTGAGTGAAAAGTGATCAAACGCAACAAGCCGCATCCAGATGGATTTCTTAATTATCAGTAGAGAAGAGTGCCAGTTTCAAATAACGTGCACAACACTACCACTGCTAGCAATCGAAATGTAGTGAACTTGGTTTCTGACACCAGCATTTCCACCTGAAGTAGACGAACGGCTCAGCAAGACGCTGGTCATTGAGTGATAGTTTTGGTTCGTCGAAAATTCTGATTGAGTAATTGCTTCCCAACCTTGAATTTTTGCGTAATTTATACCGAACTTCTTCATGATCTCTATTCAAAATATAAAACCTCAATATATTTTTTCGGTCACTAAAGTTTCAGTAAATAAACAGAAATTTATGATACCCGACGCATAACAGCTGGAATACAATGGAATTTTATCGTATTCAGATATTTTCTTTTTTTTTAAACTAAAATTATTACCTAATAAAAAAGTCATGTAGGCTACGACAAAAGAATTAAAATGAAAATTAGAAATGTCCTTCATGCACACTGAAATTCTGATGAAATTGGGTTGGCCTATAAGAAATTTTATTTCATCTATGCAGAAATTAATTTTGTACCTGGTTTTATATTTCCATAACTAGTATTCTTACCTGCTGTGAATTTGCCTTACAGAAACGAAAAATGTTAGGAGATTCTACATCCACGCAAGTGCTTAGGGATCTAGAAATTTCTCTTCGTACAAATCACATCGAGTAAGTAGAACATTATGTTACCTTGCAGACTGGTATTCTGTTCCATATATTGTGCATGTTGTAGCTGTAAGGTTGTGTACTTGTGCAAAGCCACTAGGACCTCTAGTTGAAGGACACTTCAACTGCAGGATTTCAGCTAGATAGCACTTTTTGATATTGCCTTATTTGTTATCCCAGAATGTTGCCCCAATTAAATTTGTGCATTATATTCGAAAATTTAGACACAATTTCCAGACAAAACTTAAAATCCTTGGATATACTCACCACCAATAACCCCAATGATGGTCGTCTCAAAGCACCTGAAGTGCAGCGCAGGCGCATTGTTGTACCAATCGCGCTGTCCTCGTTTTTATAGCAAGTTTTCTTTTTTTTCCTGCGGTTTTGCTTTGCCTTATATCATTTTATGTGTTTTATATGTTTTCGTGCTTCGTGTGCGTGTTTGTGGCCTTGTGGACCGTGTCTACCTCCGAAGAGCCCAATTTATTGGGGGCGACTTCCTTTGTTGGATTGCTGTTGACATGTTCTCACTTTAAGAATTGTAAACTTGACTTGTACACGCAGTGCTAGTGCTACACCTGCCAACCGCGGTAGGGCGGGTAATTTCGACCCAAAACCCATCAATCAGAAAATAGAGAACTCCCACTTCAAAATGGAACCAGTAGACACCATTCGTCAGTCGCTCAAGCCAGATGCTTGGACAATTCTGTCGACTTAGAAGGCGCATACTTCATGTCCTACTCTATGCCTCTGTTCACCATCTCTATTGTTTGTTTACGTCGGTAGGGTTTACGAATTCCAATGTCTATCTTTCGGCCTCATCGTAGTCCCTCGAATCTTCACGCTTCTGTTTTGGCCGGTATTAGCTGCTCTCCATCGACACCAGGTCTTCGTAAGCGCATTCTTAGACGACTGGCTTCTGCTGAACCAGGAACGCACCATGCCTCTTCAACACCGGAATTTCACCATGTCCCTCCTCGCCCGGTTAGGCTTTGGCGTCAACCTCCCCCAAGTCGCTTCCTTCTGGCCCAGTCTTTCTTTTTTATGGGTGTAACTTTCGAGCTAGCGACAGCGACAGTTATGCCGTCTCCAGACTGAATTGCAGATCTTCTTGCGACAATTCGCAGCCTTCAACAGATTCCCTGGTAAATCTACTACCTTACAGACGTTAGATAACTACCATTTCATCATTCTCGTATCGACGTTTGGGGGAAAACTTCACGTCAAGATGTCGTCTATCTTCGTTCCTGTTGATACTTTCGATACACTGTGACTCCTTGGTGGTCGGACGTCCTCGTACTATCTCTGATAGTTCCATTGCACAAGCCTCAACCTGACCTTCTGCTCCTGACCGATGCTTTCCTGGAAAGATGGGCGCACACATCGAGCATCACCAGATCTCCGGGTTGTGGACCACCCATGATCAAGACCACATCAATGTTCTGTAACTGAAAGCTGTGTTCAGAGCCCTTTGCCACTTTCTTGACTCGGTCTCGGGGAAGGTAGTTCAAGTCCACGCCGACAACACCACCGCTGTCTCCTACTTACGAAAGGAGGGCGGGACAAAGTCTCGTCAACTTCATAAGGTCACGTCTGCCATCTTTCGCCTCTGCATCAGTCTTGACACAATACTCGTGTTGTTCCATATTCCTGAGAAATAGAATGTCATTGTGAACTCACTCTCAAGTCGCAAACAGGGGAATGGACTTTAAAGATGTATGTGCAGGTTACTGTTCACCATCTGAGGCACCCCCTTTCTTCGACTGTTTGCACGAGGCACAGCGGCAGACTTCCCCACTTCATCAACCCAGTCTCCAACGACCAGGCCTGGACGGTAGACACACTCACCCTATCGTGGCGACACCTTTACGCCTACCTCTTTCACCATTTTGCCTTCTCCCCCAAGTCCTACTGAAGATCGCAGCGTTGCAGGGCATCTTCCTGGTGTTAGCACCAAATTGGCCAGTAACAGCATGGTTCTCTCAGCTCCTGGGACTTTTCATCGACAACCCCCAAAAGCTCCCCTAGGTACCAGACCTCCTGGCAACATCGAGGGACGCGACGACGACTCACGGCCTCGGATCCCTGAAACTACACGGCTGCCTACTATCAGTAAAAACACCGTTATTCATCATACTGTGAAACACAACAACGATTGAAAAATGTCACGAGACAATGCCATGTACATTGGCGAGACTAGAAAAGGAATACGAACGAGGCTCAGCCAACATATGGGGAATGTTAGAAATAATGCTATCGATAACGGCATTGCAGTCCATTGCACGGAAAGGCAGCATGATGTTGAGTGGGTAAATCGGTGACACTGATTAAATCTAACTCAAAATGGGACAACCATTTAAGATGCCTTGAATCCATTGAGATTAAGATGCATGAAAACAGGCAGATCCCGCTTATGAATGTGCAAGGCCCATCATTTCCTAATGTTACAAACCTGATTGTGAAAGACTTGCGAGAGAAGCTCGATGTTGAATGGAAGATTGCGTGTAAAGAACGGCCTGCGTGATACAGTGGGCAAGGGTGTACAAATCGACTGAATATAGCAGACAGCGGCAGTTACGAATTCAAACCGTGTATTGGAGTGAAAAATGAAATGTAAACAGAGTTTGAACTTACCTTTAAGGTGCCTGATGACGACTACAGTTAGTAGTTGAAAATTTGCTGATAGTAGACTTATCTTCGTTGTGAAAGTGTCCGTTTTCGTGAGTCTCGTGTGACATTTTTCAATCGTGCTTACTATCATTCGACTCATCCAAGAAGCAGGAATTCCTGAGGGACAAGCCGTTCGCATCGCAAGCAAGGCTATTCGGGCTTCGACGAACTGGATTTACAACGGTCACTGGTAACAATGGTTTCGTTGGTGTCACTTAAGGACGGTCAGTCCTGTCGATCCCCCTCTTCACGAACTCCTTGTCTTTTTAAACGACCTATTTAAAGAAGGCCTCAAAGGCACCATCATCTTAGTCTGTTGTTCTGCTCTGAACTCCGTCTCTAAGGCTGCAGCAAAACTTCTCTTCTCGTCGACTTTCGCATCTCATCTCTAGTCAAGTCTTTCGAAATTGAGCAACCCGTAAAGCGTTTTCATTTCGGAATCGGAAAGGAAAAATTGTATGTCTACCTAAAGCAACAAAAAGGTTCCCACCGCAGAAAGCAAGCGTTAGCGGCCATCCACTCACACAACGCGATTAAAAATCCAAACCTGTTATGTGAGTAGCCAACCACATTGGAGCTTAGTAATATGCGTTGAGCACGTGAAACTAAATATGGCGGAGTCGCGGGAGCGCTTCTCAGTTGACCACTTCACTGTCTATAGTGATCCAAATGCCCGTATTTAATTTAATAATTAGTATTATTTGATTTACAGGTCTCAACCGCCGAACGTTTCGTGGCGTAGTGTTAAGCGGCTCGAGCCACATTGTCTTAAATTTTGGTATTGTCTTATACTGTCGCATGTGTTTAGCCAAAAACCCCTGAATGAGGCTACTCTGAGGGATAGTCAACGTCACAATAGTTAGCACGAAGCCTCTGTCGCCGGGTGCGTACATATTCAACGGCGACCTGTGCCGAGTTTCTGGCAGTAGCCAACAGACTACGATCTGCTGGCGTATCTAGGCCACGAGCTATTTTTCAGTTAATCACACAAAAGGTTTTTCTAAGCTGATAAGCAAGTTACTTCCTCGTGTTTCTCAACTAAAATATCAATCGCTTAACAGGCATCCATCTTTGTTGAGCTGGCGATCGACTGCAGTAGTGTCACGTGGGAGCAACTGCGCGCTGTGACTGGCTTTCAGATATGCTTTCGTTTCGTTTCGTTTTGGAAAAAGCTAACCAGGTTGGAGTCCACTTTCGGATCGGAAAGGAAAAAGGAAAGGTCTCGTGCATGATCTGTTGAGTCGTTGCCGTAGCAACTGCCTAAATTTTTCCGATTCCGATTCAAAATCAAATGGAAAAGCGGTGGGAATCCACCTTAACTCTCCACATCTTCCCTGACTGGGCCCTCTCTGTCGTCCTGAACTCCCTTATGAAGGTCCCCTATGAACCTTTAAGAAACGCTCACATCAATGTGCTTACCCGAAAGACGGTCTTTCTGGTTACCCTTGCGGCTAGTTTATTATGCAGTGAAGTACAGTCGCTTTCGGTTGATCCTTCCTACTGCACTCTTACCCCGAAGCATACTGCTGTTTCATTGGCACCAAGAGACTCCTTTCGCGCAAAGATCTGGGAGCCTTGCAAACCTCCAACTCCAATCATCACTCCGGCGCTTACCATACTTCTATCTTGGTGATGAACCAGAACGTTTCCTCTGCCCAATACGTGCCCTCTTATTCTACGTTCAGTCGACCAGCAACAGTGAGCTACGAAAAAGCAGGATGTAGCTTTTCCTTACTTTCGTTAGAGGCTTTGGTATGACTTCGTCCATGATGATCGCTTCGTGGATCAAGGCCGTCGTCGTTAACGAAGACTAGGACATGAACTGTGTAGAAAACAACGTTAAGAGTCACGGCCCACGAACGTTGAGCCATATCTACGTCCTGGGCCTTTCACAGTAACATACCAGTCTCTGAAATACTTTAAGGCAGCGTCTTGGAGGAGCACTTCGGTCTTCACGTCCCATTACCTGCGCGGCATGAGTGCTCAGGTGGATGGACTTCATCGTCTGGGACGCATCGTTGCTGCCAGGCAGGTTATACACCAGTCCCCTTAAGCACCATGCATAATTCATCTTTATTACACCAGTCTGCTGAGTAAGCCCTCAGCTCCCTTTCGTCTGGATGGAAGTCTTCTATATTTCTGCTGTGCGAAGTTGTTACTTTGGGGGTGCCAGCTCGTAACTCTCGTCAGGTAGTGCCCACCGCCAGTTTGACAAGGTCTACTTTAATGCTAAAATTATAAGTAATCTATATTTTCAGCTAGAAACATTAAAATGCTGGGTGCAACCGGGTGATTTTTGTTTCTACTGCATTACCGAAAGTATACATTACCTATAACCCACACTGCCTTTCCCCTAAGTCACCACCTGACACTTTGAGAGGAACGAGAGAGTGATATATTTGTTTCAATGAGAATTAAAAGCTTTACTACTACAGTATAACCTCGTTAATAAGAACTCGGATAACAAGAATTCCCACTTAATAAGAACTTTTTTCAAGATTTTGGTTGGTCAGCTACTCAGTCAGCACTAAATATATACGGCTATAACGAACTCTGTTAATACGAAAGTACGGATAAGACGAACAAATACTTACAATTCTAGCTCATTTTTACGAATTTGCTGTTCATAACGGGTTCTTTTTCCTCCCCCTTGAATTTCGTTTTGTTTCACGCAAAACATCAATCGCTAGTTGACTCCATCTTGGGAACAGATAAGAGTTTTGTTCGTTTGCACAAACGCGAAGATCAAGGACGAATGAAAAGAAAATACTGTATACCAGTAGGCTACAATTTTTTTAGGTTGCAGTCCAGGTTCTCTCATCCGTTTAATAAGAACTAAGGTTAATAAGAACATTTATAGCAGTCCCCTTAAAGTTCGTATTAAAGAGGTTTTACTGTAATTGGATGGATTGCTTTCGGAAGACGAACATGTCGTTACATCACGTGTGCTGGCATTCTTTTGTTTTAGCTCTGAAAACTACAAAACAGTAATTCAGGATTGCGTTAGTATCAGTGCAAACTGAATGTGGGACAAAAACTTTACAGGATTGGAGAATTTTAAGCCGGATTTAAGTGAAAGTCAACCATTTGAAAACGTCAAACACACCTTTGACAGTCATGGCTTGTTCATCCAATAAAAATTAACTTCAGTATGAAAATGACTTTTTTTTGTTTTTTTTTTTATCACAAATGCGTTTCAGAAATATTTAAAAACCTCATCCCTCGTCAGTTTTCAACTTTCCGTGTCCGAGAACCGAATGTGATTAAAAAAAAAAAGCCTCATCCCTCGTCAGTTTTCAACTTTCTGTGCCCGAGAACCATTTTTTTAACTTTACATGGCCATAGAAATATAATTTTCACTTCCCTCCAAAAATACTTCCATTAGTTATAGGCTAAATATTAATTATTTACGCATCTACACCAAAAATTTAACTTAAAGAAACATACGCAGCTTACCACCAGATGGCAGTCTGCTTATCTCTCGGCAAACACTGACGTCTTACCCCCGCTATTGTTTTGGGCATGATCCTGGGGAAGTACTTGTCAACTTTCAGATGTGTAGTTAAAATATACCGAACTCGGAAAAATTAGAGTCGTTACTTGAAAATATTGACATTTGCTCGCACCAGAAGACCCCACGGGAGAAGCAGCACGTGGCAGGCCATAACTGTAGAACCTGTTGTTTTGGGGGAAACCCATGTGGTATTTGTTGGTTAGGAAAATTAAACTCACTTGGCACAGACGGACTTCTGGAAATTATCCCTGCATGAGCGAACGGCATCGAAGGAATTGAATCATGGCATTGTTGTAATGCTTTCTTACCCCTTTCCCAAAGTTTCCATAGTAATAAGGAAAAAACTTTGATTTCATTGATCGAGCCATTCCTAAAAAAAAATGCTGTTACCCTGTTGTCCGACTTAAATGTATAGGTTAGAACTCCGGTTGACTTCCCAACCCCGGTTATAAATCCTATTGCACTTTGGAAGCGATTTCTTATTTTAATAAGTCTGCTTAAGGCACTCCGCTAAGCACTGTGCAGGAAGTAATTTGTTGGACTTCATGGGAAACATGAGCTTAAGTGCTAATTATTTGTCTTTGACTAAAGTCATTTTTTCAATTTAGGTACGAACGTCGCAACATTGTTTAAAACAATTTGCAGTATCTAATAATTCTGTGCATGAAAGTCCATATAAGCGAAAATAATAAGCACTCTTTCTGATGGAATCCTGCATTAATTTTCCGACAGTCTGTTAAACCAATACTAATTCTCTGTTAACTGGCCGTCTAAACCTGATGAAACTATGTGTCAGGGTAGCCCTCGTCCCCAACTCACATTTTTAAGTCCAATGAGTCTAGTCTAATGCTTGCACAATTCCTATTAAATTTTTATAATGTTAGACTTGTTATTAAAAAAGTAAGCGTATTTGAATCATGATTATTGTAAGAGTTTCAGATATTGCTGTTTGACCGTTAGCATTTCAAAATATAATGTCACATATGATTACTAATGTTTCAAAGATAGTAGAACAGAGGAGGATGTTTATTCCTGTATCATAAATTAGTGGGTGTAGATGTGATGCCATACACATTAAAAAAGATTAATCACCAATATCGTGATATCTCTTGATTTACTGGAATTGTTAATTTGTTGTTTAGATGGGTGCGAGATTTTCTTGACAAGGACAATAGTGGATTAGATACGTTAATTGATTACCTGTCATTCCGCCAAGTATATTTGCGGTAAGTATGGGAAGTTAATTTTTATATTCAATCTGTGTGGTTTATGGAGGGCAAATGGTTTTACAGATTTTATTTTTTTTTAACTTAATTAGTTACAGCCTGTAAATCGTTACGTGCTATTCAAATCTAGTTGTGTATGTATAATTTACTAAAGAAAGTGTGGAATTTCTTACTATCTGAGAAATACTTCCCTTTAGTATTAGCTAAAAACGCTAATTTTGTGCTCAAATGCCCGAATTTATATTTAAGTTAAATAAAATTTAATAAGCTTTGCATAGCTCTCCCAACAGATGACGTCAGCCACGCTCTCCTTTGCCAGCATGCTCTTCCGTCTTGGTTCCTCACAATCGCTTTGGGCATCGACATGTGTAGTTCAAGGCTTGTGTGCCCTGAAAAGTTAGGTTCTTAGAAACGATTGTGAGAAACCAAGATTACAGATCATGCTGGGAAAGGATCATGGACGACACTGTGTGGTGGGATTGCTGTGCAAAGCTTATTTTATTTTATTTACGGGTAAATTTGGACATTTTAGCATAAAATAAGCCATTTTAAACTGATATTAAATTAAAAGTAGGAAATAATCTGTACAAAAGTTTTCTTTGTATGTTGACACAAATAATTTATTCCCACCTTATGGCGTCAGCCATGCTCTCCTTCCTGCATGCACCACCATCTTGGATCCTCACAATCGCTTTGGGCATGGATCAGTGTCGGTCGATATGCCCATGCTCTGTATCGGTTTTTCGTTTTTCATTGCCAACATGGAAGGATCGATTGATTTTGCCCTGGAAACATTAGTTTCATGCACGCACCATAAAACTCTGGGTGATTTTCATCCAGCTTGTTGGAAATGCCGCAATGGTGATTTTTGAGTCTAACCTGTGTACATCTGCCTGAAACATTCCGATTCGGCCATCCGTAAGATTTTACCTACTTTTACGTCGTTCAAACTTCGCTTATCGCTCATTAGCTTCGAATTGTGCAACGTATTCATTAGTTAATCACGTAAAACAGTTTTTTGGTGACAATCCTTGCAAACCTTTGGCTTAGGTGATGATGAGACGGAATCGAACACTGACGACGAAGCCGACAAGCGCCATCCTTAAATGCTTTAGACTCCACCATGGACATTAAGTTGTGTACTAACTTTCAGGAAAAGCATGGCACCTCAGAGTCACACGTTATTTCTTTGTTAGATTCGATTCCAGGGATGATTGATGCTAGGTTGACAGATCGCTATGGCGCTTCGGAAGGTTCTATGATGGCACCTCCCACGATTACGGTGGCAGGCTTGCCCATTGCGGCGACCTCAGCGACGCGTAGGACCTTGATCAATCCAGACAAAGACATTCTCCCACAAGGAAAAATGAAAGTTGTTCCTTCGTCAGAGTTATTTCAAGGAAAGTCACCTGACAAGTTGGTGCAAAAAAACTAAAAAAAGCAGTAGTTCATGTTGATGTAAGTAAATCTGTACATTCACATAAAAAACAAAAGCAACCAGTGAACAAGGCAACGGCCTTATTAATGCACAGTAGTCCTAAGTCTCCTCGCCGAAATCATTTTTCTCCGTGCTGCCAGTTATCTCGATTGCTTTGGTATTGTGGTGTGGTAGCCACACGGGAGTCAGCACAGCTGCAGTTGTCTCGATCGCCATTTGGCACGGTCGCAGCGGCACCGGGTTGTGGTTGATGAAGTGGATTTGAATGCTAGAGGTATGCGCCGGTTGCAGATGTGCTGTGGGGGGCACATCACCAGTGTACGATTTTGTTCGAGGTCACTGATGGGTGGCGACGGATGATGAATACCAACGAGTGGCAACGAACCGAGTGGTATTCGGTGCTGCTGGACTTTGGTGGTAACTACTTTGATTGTCGTGAGGACAGTGGTGATTTATGTGATTCGTCGGGGTTTTCGGTGGATGGTGCAGGACGGATAATGAGAGATAATACTCTGACTGGTCCCCTTGAGTTTGTACGGATCGGGTGTGCTCATTCCCCCCCCCCCCAAAAAAAATTCAGGGTAAAGGAGCGATGACAATGAAACGTCTACACGTCAGACGATATTAATGACGAAGGTTCGTCATTTGTGCCGTGAAAACAGTTCTCCTGTTCCATTTTCCACTACCTTACATCTCCTTTCTGTAAGGAATATCCGGCTTCTGTAGTTAATGCTGCTGATCCACCATAAGAAATTTTGCAACATGGACGATTTTAGGCCGGACCTGTACCATTTGCTTCAGTCGCAAGTGGTCTTCAACAATTCTAAAACCATGAAGGTTTAACAGGGAAAGACGAAGAGCCATTATCTGTGGTAAGGCCATTGCCACGTCATGATCGAAGGAAGAGAAATTACTTTTTCAAGCGTTCAGGTCCAGGTGCCCCAGCTTGCAACTGTTGTCGAAACTTTTAAATCCACTGAGTATTTGATAGAGAAATGGAATTTTCACGGTAACCCTTCGGCCAGTCGTTAGGTATCTTCACAAGCTCAAGAACCGTGTGCATGCACACCTGGATGACTAATTGTTTTGCAACAAGGAGTTTCAGTCCTTTTTGGAAGACGTTCGGTGCAGCTTATGCCTCTTTCTGGACAAGATTAGCATCTATGTAGCGAAATCGTGGTCAACTTCAGCGATGGCATTCGTGTTCCTAGATACAGAATTCTATTTCTCCGCATTTCTCGTTCAGCCGCCACAAGAAAAAATTTTAAAACCGAATCTAGCACTGACGGATTTGCTGCAACGACATTCGGTGTCAGCAAGGAAATTTGCTTCAGTCATAGGCCAACTCGACTCCTGCGCAGTGTTGGTTCCTATGGGGACATAAAGAATGAGGCCGATGCACTGGTTCGGGAAAAAAGAGTGGAACCCTCAGGTATTATGGGACGACACGATATCTCTGCTGAATCCCTCGCCAGGCTCTGTTATGATGGATCGAATGCGAAAACCTACAGTTGGGCATTTGTGTACACTTTCCTACTCCAGACCATCTCGTATTCTGCAACACTTCGACGACGGGGTTGGGAGCTCAACTGGATGGCCTCACGGCGACAGGCACTTGGCACCCCGACCAACAGATGTTGCTCATCAATATTTTGGAACTTCGAACCACCATCGTTGCAGCTCAAAGCTGGTTTTCACTGGTTGCGTGAAGACTGTGACGGTCATGTCCGACAACGCCACAGCAGTTACGTATATTCGGAAGGGAGGAGGAACTCATTCCAGGTATCTAAGCCCTTCGACCTCTGTGGCAGACTATGTGTGACGTTGCAAACCAAACACATAGCAGGGAAATTGAACTTGTGGGGTGACGAGCTGTTAGAGCAAATTTCGTTCCGACAACGGAATGGCAAATAACCCGTCAAGTTTGCCGGGCGATATTTCAACAATGGGGGACCCCTTATGTGGATCGTTGCACAATGCGATTCGACACCCAGCTGTGGAGTGTGGAATTATGTGTCTCTCTTTCCGGAACCGCGGGCATGGGTGGCGGACGGATGGACTGAGCATCTCCTGGACAGGGATGTTTGCCTACGCGTTTCTACCATTCACCCTACTGCAGGCAGTTCTCAACAGGGAACAGTTGTCTCCAGGAATCTTCATTTTGATAGCTTCCATGTGGACAGCAGCCTCCTGGTTCGTAGATCTACTGGCCCTAGGCCACTGTTTCCGAATCTTGTCTTGCAACACAACCTACAAAAAATGGATCTCAAACCAGATATTCTTCATCTTCGCGCGTTGAGACTTTAAAGACCAATCAACGGGACCAGAATTCTCGTCTCTTGTCACCTTGCGTTTTGCTATGCCACCGGGCTCAACGGACAAGATTTATGACACGAAGTGGGAAAAATGGTTTACATGGTGTACATCGAAGCAAGTGGACAATTGCAACCCATCAGAGGCATCATTGGCAACTTTTCTGAAATACCTTTTTCAGGCGGGACTCTCCCTCACTGTGATTAAAAGTTACAAGTCGGCAATTAACTCGGACAATTTCCAGACTGGTTCATGCATTCGAGAACGCTCGTCCTAAAGTTCGCTGGCGTTTACAAAGTGGAGCCCCTCTTTGATGTTCGTGAGATTATCCGTAGCCCCTTACTCGTCCGTGCACACAGCGTCCATGCTTCATCTCGCTGAGAAAACTATTCCTAGCGTCTTAGTGATGGCTGCACGCCAAAGTGAACTGGTGGCCTTTTCTCCCAAAGGTGGGAAACATTCGATTTACCTAAAACTGGTCCAGTGTGATTTTTTTCACCTATTGAATGCAGAGTATAAGAGAGGGAGGGTACCGGTGGGGTAAGAGGATTTCAATTGGGGGAGGGGCGGGGTGCAGTAGTAGTAGTAGGAGGTGAAGCGACTTAGTTCTGCTGCATGCTTTTCACTATTATGCAGGGTGGTCCACAAAAAACTGATGACCCAACATATTCGAGTCCAACTTTTCTAATTAGCATCCCTCAGAACCAGGAGAGGACATAAATCTTATCGTCTCATTAGATTTGATTTCTGTCCTCGCCTGGTTTTGAGGGGCGCTAATTAGAAAAGTTGGACTTAGAAAATGTTTGGTCGTCAGTTTTTTGTGGACCACCCTGTATAATAAAGCAGTCAAATCCAGAAAATAGTTTCAAATATCAGCAATACTTTGATCCTAGTCTTGTGTTAGGCCACGCAAAAGAAATTGTTTGGTTTACAGGCGAGGTTGCAAATTGAAGCACCTGGCAACCAGGTTTTTTATTTTATTGTACTGGCCACGTTTCTTTCACATGTACCTAGCTCAACTCAAAGCTTAACGAGTATGTAGTAATCTTTAACAAACTTTGCTAATAAGTTACCTGAATTTGTCATCGAGTATTCAGTGTTTCTTTTAGTTTTTGCCACGTAACTTCTTACTGGTTTTAGGTAGAGGTTTGAAATTTGCACCATTGAAAACCTCCAGTTAAAATGGTGTATTTGAATGTCAAAATCAGTCAAAATTTGGCGTACACATGCGCCTGTAAACCAAACAGTTAACTTTCCATGGCCTTAAAACACGTACATGGTTTCAGGGATGTCTTCTAAAGAAACTGTCTTAGGCCTAACATAGTTAGAAACTTGTTTTCCGGGCACTGCACCATTACCTAAAACCACATCTATTAATTTTTTCACGGTTTCTGATAAACTTTGCACAAAGTTCTGTATATCCTTAACCCATAACCGCCTAGATACGAACATACGCCTTCAACGTATAACAGCGAAAAACTAAGTCCCAGCGCGAGCTTTGTGGGGTATCCCGGGGACCCCGAGCAAAGCGGGCAGTGACAGCCCAGTGGTCAGCGTCGTCGGCTCCAAACCAAGAGAACGCCGGTTCGAATCTGAGAACCGACCCAGTACCATATGGACTCTAAAAAAAAGGGTCTGAAAGTTTTTTCAGGCGGTTATGGGTTAATTTCTGACCGATTTTAATCTTTAAATACACCATTTCAGTCATCTCGACGAGGTCTTTTCATTGGTCCAAAATCCAACTCAATGGAATATACCGCTGTGAAGTTATTTAGTGAAAGCCATTTAACATATGGTTACCTAAATTTGTGTGTAAAAAAATAAGCAGCATCCTTCGTAACTTTTTGAAGGATGCTGCCCGAGAAACATTTTTTCGACGTTGCCAAGCCTTACTTACTTTCCACATTTTCCTTCATAAAATCTGAAACAAAAAGACTGAGCGATCAAATTGGAGTTTGGTCTATTGGCAAGCTGACAAAAACAACAACAAATTTCAAAATGGTGTAGTGAAACGTCAAAATCAAACTACTCACACTACTGATGTGTCTGTTCTTACGTAAAATTAACCAGATCACCATAAAATCTGCCAAAAGTGTTAAGTTTTGTGTGTCAGATGGGAATGGTTCGGTATTGATCAATGAATAGAATTTCTTGGCACTACAAGTATTGTTTCTTTAGCTTGTTGTGTTTGTGATGATTGATACTGGCACAACAATTTGAGTGCGAACACTTCATTAAAAAAAATTCTATGTTTTTTTTGTTCTAGGTGACCAATTACATATTTTTGTGTGTTCCAATAGCGCATTTCGTAGCAAATTTGGTTTCATGTTTCATTTAGTAACTTGCAAAATTTTGTTTTAACAAAATTGCTGTACGTATCCCATTTGACAGTAACTGTAACAGTGTGAATTTAGCGTAGCCATCCAAGGTTTTGTTTTGTTTACAGGTGTTGATTGCATACAAACTATGTTTTGATTGTTTAAAATTGTCTTTGCTAAATATTTAATGATGCTAGCCTTATTACTAACTACACTACGTTTCGTTTGGGCATGCATGCAAGTGGCTTGTATTGGAGTATGTAATTTACTAACAGCATGCCAACGAGCCCAAACAAGGGCGAAACAGTCTGTCTAGAGATCTTTGTGGGTGACAGCTAATTGATATAAGCATGTCAATGGGGAAAGAAAAGAAGTTAATGACTGAAACGTATGTAGCATCTTTTAGAAATATATACATATATATATATACTGTATATATATTTATATATATTTATTTATTTATAAGGTTAGGAAGTGCCTGTGGTTTACTAATTTGTTGTGAATATTACTATTTGCATAAAATGTACTTGGCTTATTCTATCAAATACATCATTCAACTTAAATGCATTGGCTGAAATTTTTTTTTGTACATTTCATAGATAAACAACACTAAAACACTAACCACAGCGTCGACATGTGACTAATGGGATTGCACTGGCCAGAATTGGTATCTTCACAGCCGTACTTATAAAATATGCAGTTGGATTTTTTCATTTTTTTCTAGGCATGAGCAGATAATTTCGAAAACCATTCGAAACTCTTTAGACCAAATTGAAGCAAACGGTAACGCTTTTCCTGCTCGTAAGTCCATAATGGAACTCGACACTCCAAGATTACGGAGGGCATCGAAACATGTTCAGAAGCTAAATATGGGAGAGGCTAAAGATGACATCCATGTCTGTATCATGTGCCTTCGTGCCATCATGAATAACAAGGTAAATAATTTAACTTAAGGTGGTATTAGTTTTCACAACTTTGTATGATAGTGGGGAAAAAAGGTTGCTCACACCAATTGTTTAGAATGAGTGTGAATTCTGATTAATGTTTCTAATACACAAATTTTTATCACCTTCAGATATAAATACAATTTTAAACTTGTTGTGTTTCATTTTTAATAACTTGCCCACCTAGCCTACAAGTAAAGTGTATTTATCTAAACATATTGAAATAGGCCTAGATGTCATTTTACTGATTCATATTATTTCTTTCAGTATGGATTCAACATGGTGATTGAACACACAGAAGCCATCAATTGTATTGCCTTAAGTTTGAATCACAAGAGTTTAAGGTAACAAGAAGTTTTTACTTGATAATTTGACAACTTCAAAATTTGGGTTTGGTATTAACAATTTGAATAATGTTTTAAAATGCAAATGGGGAAGAAATGTCGGGCAACGGCTACAAAAAATGCAGAATTTGTTTTGACCATAGAAAAGGCTTCTGGTTTTTTTTTTTTACGACGTGGTCTTGTGGTCACAAGCTCTATTTAATTACCATCTTTTTGTTGCTAATTACAGGACGAAAGCCTTGGTGCTAGAGCTGCTTGCAGCAATTTGCCTCGTTAAAGGGGGCCATCAAATCATCCTTTGTGCCTTTGACAATTTTAAAGAGGTAGGCCTTTTAATGTTTTGCCCACATTCTAGGTTGAACAAATTCTGGTTCAGAAAGAGGTAATTAACAAATATAGTTGTTTTGCTAATGGATGTGCTTTCTTTAGCTTTATCTATTAAAGATGAATCTTTAAAGGCAGGTTGTCACCAGCAGAAAATCTTTTTTAAATACAGGAAACACTTTTATCACCTCCAAGAACGTTGCAACAACAGTTCTTGGAGATGATAACAACGTTCTTGGAGGTGATAAAAGTGTTTCCTGTATTTTTAGATGTCTTAATATTATCACTGTCTACGCCATAACCGGTTTTTGCAGAAAATCGTTATAATTTACTGTGGCGTCACTAACGACAGTTATGTCATTAAACTTTATAGCTTGCAACCAGATGCATGAGGATGTATCAAATGTTCACTCAATAATTAAGGTAGCATGTGGCTTGTTTGTTCCTTTAAAAGAAATGGATTTGGGCATTTTCGTTTGAAGCAAGCAAGTGCTAGATAGTACTAGATAGTGGTATAGTAGTAAGGCTCGGCCGATACCGATATTAACATAGGTATCGGCACCAATACTAGCGGTATCGGATCGGTATCAGTTAACTGTTTTCGTAAAATATCGGTTTTTGCTATATCTTCGCCAAAAATTTACCGTTTTTGATGTTCCAATACAGCATTCGAACCGTTTTTTCGAGAGCTTTCCCATGGTGCTAATTTCAGGGTGATAGCTTCAGTTGTTCTCAAGTTATTTAACAAAAACCAAAAACACGTTTCAAAAAAATGAACTTTACTGCAAAACGCTTGCTCATAGAGCTTTGAGATTGGAAATTTTTCATCTAATTTTGTTTCTGAATATGGAAAAAACGTTAACTTTAGGACAAATAATGCATTGAAGTATCGGCATCGGCGAAGAAGCATCGGTCCGTATCAGTATCGGATCGGATCAGTGAAAGTTGGTATCGCCAAGCCTTATATATTAGTATTAAGGCAAACTTTCGTTCGGTGACAACCTGCCTTAAAATGCATGTTCTAAATTAAGTTGTCCTTGCTCATTGAAAATAGAATTCATTTAGCAACCTCTGCAAAGAATTTGTTTTTTGCACAGCCAAATATGCGGAGCAGAATTTTCGCATGTTCACAACACTCCTGGACTCAGCAGTCACTTAAAAATGATCCTTGATATTAAAGAAATGACAATAGTTTCTACTGGAATAATAACCCCAAATATACACAAATCTTGTAGTGTTGAATACACTATTGGACATAGAAATGTGTTGTTTTAAAAACGTCATGAAAGTTACCTTGAAAGGTCGAAGACGTAGTAAAGTAAACACACAATTTCGAGAAAGAAGATATTCCAATTGGACAATATCTGGCAAATTTTTGATAGTCGGTTCACCGGAGATCTAAAACCCAGTCGACTATCAACATCAGGCTCACAAACGTCAACAGAAAATCCTTGTCAAGCAGATGATCGTGTCACTCAAAATTTGGCGGTTGGCGTAGTCTCCATTATTCATAGGGTTGTTGCACAATTTGTCTTGCTACAGGGCGAGTTCAGCAAGGTGCTTAGAGACAAGTGGTGCAATGCCCCTATGAATGCTGGAGGCCACGCTAGCTGCCGAATTTGAGTGACTGCGATCATCAGCTTGACGAGGATTTTCCGTTGACGTTTGTGAGCCTGATGAAGATAGTCGACTGCGTTTTACATCTCCAGTGAACTGACTCGAAAATTTGCTCAAAATTAAGCGTGTTTATTTTACTACGAAGAAATGTGTTGCTGCGCCCTCCCACATTTTAGTGGCTACCAGTAGCCAGTACCCTGTAAATTTAATGGTTGCGAGATTTTACAAATAAATTTGTTATCTCGAAAATTGAGACTTTTCATTAATTGAGATGTCCACTTTATTTATTTAATTAATTTATTTTCCACGTAATTGAAAACTGACGCATGTCCTTCTTGTTGATTAAGCAGTTGTGAGACCCAATGTATTTGTTGTGTGTGCGGAGCAGGATAAAAATTTCTGTTCTTCTCAAAATTGTTACTTTTGACTTTATTTGCGTACAAAAATATTTCAGTGGTCTAAAGGTCGTATGTTTTATGTTTTTAGGTTTGTTCAGAAAAACATAGGTTTGAAACTCTCATGGAATATTTTATGAGTTACGAAATTTTCCAAATAGACTTCATGGTAAGACATAGTTCATTTCACTTACTATGTGTGTGTGCTTGTTAAGCATTCTAAAGAATTTGTCTCTGTACTGTATAGGTTGCCTGCATGCAATTCATTAACATCATCGTACATTCGGTAGACGATATGAATTTTAGGGTTCATTTGCAATACGAGTTTACTCAACTCGGTCTCGATGATTATCTTGAGGTAGGTGTCATTAACCAGATTTTTTTGTTATTCACTCTTGACTATTACAGTAATATACATTAAGTTGTAAGTTTGACAACATAATGGAAAACGGTTGTAATTATTTTCAGAAATTGAAACATACAGAAAGTGAAGAATTACAAGTTCAGATCTCTGCCTACTTGGATAACGTGTTTGACGTTTCTGCTCTTATGGAAGATTCAGAAACTAAGCTCGCTGCCCAGGAAAGGGTGTCCGACCTAGAAGAACAGCTGTCACATGTAAGGATAAAATTTCACAACTTTTGATTGTGTTTGGTTAAATATAAAATGTGTGCAAGGTCTTAATTAATCCATGTTGTGGCCCCAAGGCAGACCTTTGAAGATGACCCCCACACCCTGACATGGGCCTCTCACCTAAATATGGGAGGCACTCATCCTGACATGGGACTCCACACCTGATAGGGAGTCCTCTTGCCGCTTTGCCCTAATATAGGGCCCCTACATCCCTTACCCTGATAAGTGGCTCCCTCACCCTGTAGGGGGCCCCTCTCCCTTTACCCTGATACGGGGCCCCTCATCATTGAGGTCCTTCGCCCTGATATGGGATGTTCGGCTAAGTCACCCTGATATGGAGCCCGTTGACCCTAATTTGAGATCCATGTGTCAGGGCTATTGGTCCAAGAAGCGACAAACGAGAAACTATAGATACAATAATGTGCAGTTTTCTACTATCACAGGAGGAACAATAAACTATACTGAGAGTAAAAAATAAATAAATCCTTTCTTAGTATTAAAATTGCTGCAAAGCAATAGCGGAACAGTCATCAATAGCGAAAGTATAAAAAAAAATTATTTTGCATAATGAGAAGTGCATTGTTGGAGGGCCACGTTTGGGCCCCAGACTTCTGTGTGGCCCTGAGGCAAATGCCTTGCGGGTAATAAGCCACTGGATGTGTAACTTATAACTTCCTGTGGTTTGTTTTTCATGTTTGCATGTTGAACATACTAAAGAATTTGTATCTGAACCGTGCCTTAGGTTGCCGGCACGCAATTCGTTAACACTATCGTGGATGAATTATGAGTTGCATGCAGGCAATATCGATTAACGTCCTTTTCAAGTACTAAGGTTATCTCAGGATGGAGAGGGGGAATAATTTACCAGGAAATACGTAGGATTTTTTGCATGCCACAATCAACATGAGCTTATTTCCGGGGACCTTCTCATCTGGTGGTGAGGCCAGGTTCGGACCCGGGACCTTTGGCATATAAGACTAACCATTGAGCTGTTTTTTTTCATTAGCGAAGAGAAAAACCTAACATTCTGACTGTTGATGGGAAGCACATCGGCTTCGTGAAAACTAGTTCTTTTGTTATAACCTGTGTGGCAAGTGACCATGCACGATAAGTGAACATTCATGACGTTTGAAAACACATAATACAAAGCTGTAAAGAAAATGTGTAAAGTTAAAAAGAAGCATCTTTATTTAATAGGTGGTATCGGGCATGGATCCATATCATTGCTGTTAAATTAGGTCAGAATTGCAGCAGTCAAATCTTCCACCACTGTTAATTTGTGTAGCCTAACTTTATTATTTTGTTACAAAGTTGGTGAGAGTACAGTGTTGGATGACAAACTCCGGGATTCACTATTTAGAAGAGGTGCAATGAAGAAACGGTAAAACGTTTTAGTAATTACGCTTACGCTGCAGAAGTTTATAAAGAAATTTTCTTCAGCAAAATATCACTTTTATCCAAGAAATGTATTAAAAGTAGGTTTAATTTTATATATACACAAATAAGCCCAAATTATAACTAGCCTAAATGTAAGATGTTAATAAAGATTACTTTCTTACTACCATAAAAAATACTTACCTCCAGTATACATGGTAAATTAATTGAATTCAACGCCAGTTGCCCGCATTTCTCGCTAGGCGCACTGCCAGCGTCACCGCTTCAGCCGCCTGCCTCCTGGGGAAATCCCCATTCGCTTTTGAGCACGCGTGGAGAAAAGACGTGCGTGTCCCTGCTCTACGATGGCCGCCAACGGCCAGGATGAACGGTAGTACGGTTTGGTTTTGAACATTCGAATTTCCATTTTTTCTTGGGGGTGGGGGGGAGGTTTGCTGGTTTCGTAAGGAGTCGAAACACGTTTAAACAGTAATGGAAGAACAGTGGTTGGGTGTTTTCCATTAATGGCAACGGCAGGAACTTTAGGAATTGGTTTGGGGTAGAATTTAGATAATAGTTAATGCCCATATCAAGTGTATGCTGGCATTGATGTACGTTTTGAAGTCCAACATGTTGTTTCATTTAGTGTTGGTTTTTTTTCTTGTAGGCTCATGAACAGATTCAGTACCTGGAAAACGACACCTTAGCCAAACAAGGTCAGTAAAGTTATGAATAACTCA
>JAHWFP010006072.1:31156-42020 GCA_023313725.1 Lithobius niger
TGAAATTTTCTTTAAATTTATTGGAGTCTTATGTCTCCTGAAGCAAACTAATCCTTGTTTAGATGAACTGGCTCAAGTTTTGAACCTTGCTAGTTGCTAGATATTTTAGGAGAGAGAAATCCAGTGGGGAGGAGGGGGGACAAACTTGAAGATTGATCCAGGAAACCTCCAGCCATTGCAGGGAGCCTAGATAATGCTCAGAATTGGACAGAATTGGTCCCATAAGCTGCTGAAAGAGGCTGGTAGACCCTCACGCTACCCTGGCCGGCACTGATTGGCGGAGAATTTGCCAGGGTACCTTTTTTAGTCACCAACTAGAACACATTCCTCAGGCATTAGGGCCAGGTTCTGCCATTGCTCATCCGTGATGACCACCGTGGTACAGTGCTGAACTTCATATTCTGTTGAAGGCATACTGATTATACACGGTGATCCAAATGAAGTGTTACGAGCCGATCCTGAGAATGGCTAATGAGAATAATGAGAGAATAATAATGATAGAAATGCAATGATGGGTGTGATGGGAGGACGTTTACATGAGAAAAAAGGAATGACCTTGAATTAATATTTCAAGGTTATCCTCGTGCTATCTTCCAATCGAGATACGATATGGCAAAAAAGTAAATTAGAAAGTTGGACGCAAGGAGTCAATATGAACAAAAAAAAAAAACAGATTTAAAATCGGATTATAAATAAAATAGGTTCGATGATGTTTAAAAGCCAACTCTGAACATGCTGGCTGCACTGTAGTAAAGCCAACCGCCGAGAAGTAGGCATCACTACAGTGCAGCAAGCATGTTCAGATGTAGCTTTGAAATATCATTGTAACTATTTTATTTACATTGTTTCAAGTTCACGCTAACTCAATGTTCACTCTCCGTTGTTGTATTGCGAATTTTCAACAAACAATAAGCCCACTGTTATTATTGTTTATTGTTTGGTGAAAATTCGCTGTACAACAACAGAGAGTGACCATTGAATTAGCATGAGCTTGAAACAATGTCTATAAACCTTCAATGTAGTAAACCACATGTCATTTTTCACTAATTTATTTATTATTCGATTTTGAAGCTTTTTTTTTTTTGGTCATATTGTCTCCTTGCATCCAACTTTCTAATTTACTTTTTTGCCGTATCGTATCTCGTTTGAAAGACGGCATGAGGATGACCTTGAAATATTGATCCAAGGTCATTCCTTTTATCTCGTGTAAACATTGCCCATCACACCCATCATTGCATTTCTATCATTATTATTCTCTCATTAGCCATTCTCAGGGTATCGCCTCGTAACGCTTTAGTTGAATCACTCTGTATTTATTCACCACCAAGGTGATTGGATCTTTTCGTATTTGTCTGTATGGTCTACTGGACAGCATACCCGTGTTTATTCTTACTCTCTTACCTGCGTGCATAGTACAGTTTTGGTCTACTCTACATTATCCCGAAGGCAGAAAAGGGTGCGACGTGCGACTATGTCGCAGATAATCTGGCACAGTCGCAGACAAAACGTGCCATTTTGACCAAATTTCTGCCGTTTCGCCAATTTTTGACCGAATTGGACATTCCAATACACCATTTTAATCGTCCGACGAGACCTTTCGTTGGTGCAAGAGCCAGATCAATAGAATAAAGCACTGAACAGTTATTCAGTAAAAACCAATAAATATGCAAGTAACCATATGAAGATTAGCTGCAGACAATTTTTCCCTGACAATTGGTATCGCAGACAGTGGCAGAAAATTCTGCTTTGGGGTACATTATTATAAAGTAGAACACAGCAAACTGCTATCACATCCACAAAACACAAGTAAACACTTTTCCCAAATGTTCACTAGACATGTGGTGGTCTGTTGGCGAATTTTCGGTGTATTTTATCCTGGAAATTTTTCAAGATCTTCCATCTTCTTCAGGCAAATCGGGCTGGGAAAATATGTTGACATGTCGTTGCGCTTTCGAAACTCGCGCTGTTGCCTCCTTTTCCAGCTTGCAGGATGTGGGCTGCCTCATCACATTGTTCAACAATGACATTAAGGACCAAGATAACACCCGATACTGATGTACTGATGAAATCCAACACTTCGTTTGAACCCCACTTAAAGAGCACTCAAATTTTGATTCTGCACTTCCAGAATGCCAAACTCGTCGTTAGAATATTCAGGAGACAGTACATCAAAGCGTAAATGGAAAGCCCTCCTTAATCCGACATAGAGTCAGTACACTCGGAGGAAGCCACCATCGGCACCTACTCCAACTGTAGCTGGAAAAAGAAGCAACAGCGTGGGTTTCGAAAGTGCAACGATTTGTCAACCTAAGCAAGTGTGTGTTCCCTGCTTGATTTGCCTGAAGAAGGTGGATGCTCTTGTTAGTTCCAACGTGTAGTGTAATGTTTTTTTAATTTGAATTTTCTTTGGTCATTTCTCGTGTTCACCACAGTAATCACCAGTTGACGGTATTTTCATTCAAGCTCTTAGAAATTTTCCAGGATTTTTCTTAGAAAATTTCCAGGATAAAATCCACCGAAAATTCACCAATAAACCACCTGAGGTCTAGTGAACATTTGGTAAAAGTGTTTTACTTGTTGTGTTTTTGTGATTCTTTTGCCAAAGATGAGCCTATCGGCCTTTAAAAGTAAGCTATTACAGCCAGTCCAGTATTTAAATGTAGTGGGGAAATTGGAGGACAGTGTTGTGTTGATCTGTTTTTACGGCAGCAATAAAGTGTTTTTACAGCAAAGTATTTTTAATGGAATAATGGTTTGAATGCAGATTTTTTTTTTTAATACGTAGTGGAACTAGAAACGAGGATACAAGAACTATCTGAAGAACGGGATACTCTCAGGGTAAGCGTTTACTAAGCAAACAAGCTTTTCAAGCATTTTACTAAAATGAAATCTATGTGTGAAGTTAACATTCCAACAATGCTTTGTTCTAGAACTAGAGTCAAAACCATCCACACATTTTTGCGCACCAGTTGGGTTGCGGCACTAGATTTAATGTACAGAACAGTAGGCTTTTTTGCCCCTAGTGTCGACCAAAACGTTTACCAAACGAAAATAAGTATTCAAATATGATATAAGAAATGAAGTTGGCTGTTAATATTATTAATAAATGAAGTGGAATTTCCTAAAGACATTTCCATTGGCTAAGGGTTGCTCATTTCAACACACAAGTAGAAAATTATTGCCATCCCGTACACAATATTTTTCATTGGCTCTTGAGCCAAGGAAACGGTCATGCAGAGATGATTAAAATGCTGCACTATGGCAGAATTGTGTGCAAAGCATTTCAGGAACCCTAAAGGAAAATAATATGTTGCCATTCGGGTGATGTGCCAGTGCCTGAGAACAATCTTTTCTAGTTTGTTGCACTTAATTAGGCTGCAGTTTAGACTTTCTTTACTTCCTTTAATTACTTTTATTTTCGGCTAAGAAAAAAAATTAGGCCCAGTTCTCAAGCTCTTACTGGTGGTCAAATCTGCACCTGTGGTGACTTTATTATGAATTCTTCAACCACGGTGCGTACATAATTTTTGTAACAGAACTTTCCCCAAGTACACAAAATGTTTAGAAATGATAGTTTGGTAAGTCAAGCTGCTGTGACCATCACAAAGTCAAATTTGAGACACGTGTAGTTAACTGTAGTAAACTAACCTGCATCTAAAAGTGGAGAGAAGAAAATTTGGTCACCAGGTACGTGGATCATAAAGCACTGAGAAGTTATTTAGTGAAAACCAATTTACTGGTCGTTATGCATGGTTAAAAAAAGCTTTGCCCCTCATCGATTTCTGAGATCTGTATATTGAATATTTTTCCCCCTTCAATACTTTGCTTGGCCCTAATTGTTCTGAGGGTTGGTTATTCTATTTGGTTTAGGTCTCTTGTTATTTTTGCAGGATCTTCATGATGTCATGAGTGACGAACTTCATGAATTAAAAAAGGCTGTGAGTGAAAAGGAGGAAGAGTCAAGGCATCGGCAGAGTCTTTTGGAAAATAAAATCCAGGAATTAGAAGTTTTAAGCACATTACCTAGAGGTTAGTTATGATGTTTAGTAGGGATGTGCGAGACTCAAAAAGTACGAGCCGAGTAATCAACTTGTACTCGAATTCTGCTCGATTCTATACTCGAAAAAGTCAAATTAAGTGAAAATGTTATGATTGCGCCATTTCTTGACCGATTTTGACATTCCAATATTCCAAATTTGTCGGAGTTTTTTGGCAGTTTAAATTAAAAGCCACTAGCTCAAAGTTATAACCCTAAAACTGGAAAAACATGTGTACACATTGACCTATACAGCCCGTTAAGAAGCATGTTACTTATTATTACCCTTACAAATTAAAAAGAAACTAACAAACAAACTATATTCACCAAATACTCCAACTTGACTCGATACTTGACTGGTATGTTGGTGTACTGGTATGTTGGTATGCTGGTATGCTCGGTTTAACCCTTTTAGGCCTACGCCATTTTTTTCAATTCTCGTGCGAAAAAGCCTATGGCTGCAACATGGCTGCCATGAACAAGTTGCATGCCTCACGAAAAGTAATTGTAATAAAAAAACTATGCGGTCTAGGAGTATAAAAATTCGCAGACGTAATAATTATATTGTAAGTTATTGACCAGAAATATAATTGGGGCCATCGTCCTACGTTTTCATTATTTAAAAATCTTGAAGTTCGACTACGTGAACAGCGCTAACGAAAGTTTCAACTTACAGTACTCAGAATGATAACATCCACTCGATATTCTTCCGTCGCAACGCGTGTTATTACTTCCGAAATCATTATTTTATGTTTTATTACCGTAAAAATAGTTTAAAGTTGCTTTATTTCTTCGAGATTCACGATCGATTACAGCTCACTACTAAATCGTTGCCGGACGCCATAATGACCGGCTGCCCGCAATGCGACGCGCTGCTGCTAGCGCCATTTTGAACGACGAAGGATATAGTTGAATCTAATAATTTTCCTTTCTTGTTACTGCTAGAAAATATACAATACCTGTCAATTTTTGCATTCGTTCTTGTTATGCTGGTTTCATCTTAGAGATCTGTACTGCTTGGATCCGGTCAGCTTGGTAATTCAGTGCGCATGCGCTTCTATTTAAAGAGCTAGCGCGAAAGCGGAGCATCTTTTGTTCTCTAGCAGCCATGTTGGATGGTCGTTTCGTCAGTTATCTTTTGGCTTTCGTCGTCCACTTTCAAGTTTCAAGCCCTTTTCGTGGGACTCGACTCCACTTGATGTTCGCTGCACACCTGCTTGCCGACGCCTTGCTGTTACCGGTGTCCCGTTGGCCAGTTCGCAGTCCTGCTCTCGCCCTTGGTTTGGCATAGTATCCATGACCGTTCCTGGTCAGTTCTCTTCTTTCGTGGCTGTAGCCATAGTGGCTGATTCAGCACGATAGACTGGGCTGACTGTTCGCCTCTCCCGGCGGCAATCAGGGCTACCATTCCTGCACAAAAGATCGTGTGGCTCACTATTCGCATTTCTCGTCACCCATTCCCGTGAAGTTTCAAGACATATTGCTAACCCACAGGTCACATCCTCGTTGATGTCTTCTCGTCTGAATTCCGCAGTACCAACTTAACCACCCAGCTTTTTCCTGCTGATCCAGCACAACCACCCAGCCTTTTCCTGCTGATCCAGCACATCCTGAATCGAAGACTCAACCAGGTGGACTGGGCCCGCCTCCGCCTTGGATGGCACAGCACCCCCTCCCCCCACCCTTGGGTTTTGAGGGGTTTTTCTTCGGTGAACTTGTCATGTCATCAGCCGTGACCTGAGCAAGCTGCTGTCTCAAGGCTTTACCATCACCGAGCCGCATCAAATCTCTCTTCGTCCCATCGGGAGACAACTGGAAGCCAATCACATCATCCTAAGGGATGTTATGACAGCCATTTTCCTCACCACGCCAGTGGAATCTCACCTGAAGAAAAAAATTCTAATGACAAGATCCTTCCAGTCGCCTCAATCGAAGTGCCCTTGCATCCCATTGTGAAGGCTGCAAGAAAACGAACGCTCGCCATCGTTCAGGCAAAGTGGTACCTCCCATCTTTCAACCACAGCTGGCTTAACGCAAGCTCCGACCGTGACGTCATCCGGCGAGGTACACTATAGCGATACTCTCCTTCTCCCCAAACAACACTTTGGCCTGAATTTTCTTCACTCGCAAGGTTTAGTCGCACTGATCAAATCTGTCGCGTCCCGCACAAGGGCTACGACTTGAAATAGTCCCGTACAAAAATCAACTTTCCGCACAGGCAATTGAATGCATCGTTGCTATAGTGTGAACAATGATAACAAAGATTCAACTTCCAACGAAAATATAAGGATCACCATGGAAACCAACCAACCATGGATACCATCTGTGTCTTGTAAATTTTCGACTGCATTTCATCGTCTTCATCAGGCACAATGAAACACTAGTCCTCTGGTTTCATGTTTGTTGTTTTTAGTCTGTCCGAAAAGAACGTCCACGGCCCCCGATATTTACCGGTGGCCGTAGACGTTCTTTTTAAGCAGACGAAAACAAAGATGTAACCTAGTGGACTCATCTTTTCGTGATCGCACCTGATGAACTGTTGAAATGCATTGGAATATTTTCAAGATACATACAATATCTGGATTTTGAAAGTGAGCGTGATGAATAATTTCTGAGTTCTTGGTGAATCTAGTGAGTTTCAAAGTAAGTCCAGTAGGCCTAACGTTTTATTTTGTCTTATGATGAATAAAGTGTCATCCTTTCATGCTGACTCTACCTTCCTGATTAAATAAAGTCTGATAAATAATGACTCTACCTTGTGTGGCGTGAGGTCAATTTTCAGTTCTGTTCTTCACCGTCTTCACCTCGAGTCTGCCTACAGAATCGCCAAGGGTATGATTGGTCGTCTAAGGCTCCTTCCACTTCCAATCCACAAATTCTCCTCTCTTACCAACGTCAAGTTAATTGAATTGGCTCCTGAGCTCAAAGAAAAGTCAAAGGCATCCCAGCCAAATCCAGCTCAGCCGAGCTCAGTTCCAGCTCAGCCAAATCATCCCTCCAGATCACATTCTAAGAACAATGTAAACTGGTTTCAGAGGAACCGTTTTCGTGACCAATCAAGGAACTTCGATATATTCTGGGCCGCCAAGTCATCCATCTGATGGGCATCTTAGGTCTCCACTGGAAAAGGGGAATTTCGCAGCCAAGGAGCCCTCAACACGTCACTGTGACTCTCCCTCGACACCACACTCCTTCTCAGGCACATACCAGGCAAACAAATGTCCTTGTTGGCAAGCTGTTAAGGAAGGACCCAGTCTCTGCAACTCAGTAGCAACTGCACCCGATAGTATGAAATTCAATTTTCCAGCAGTAGAGGACACTACTTGTGAATCTGTTCATGATGAGAGTCAACGCCCAACTTGGCATCTTCATTTTGCCCTTCCTAGATGACCGGCGTGGGCGACAGACAGCCTGAGCATTTATTGAACAGGACTGGATGCCAATCACTTCCCGTCGTTTTGCTGTAACCAAGTGGTGCTGAACAAGATTTGGGAGTTAATGATGACATTCATCATGATTGCCCCATGGTGGGCACCAACTCTGTGGTTCGTCGATATGATGGAGCTCAAGAAAGGCAACCAAATCGCCCTCCTGGTGCTGAAGGACCTCTTCTCACAGCAGAGGGGCTGGACCCTCCACCCGAATCCAGGCATGCTGCACCTTCATGTGAAAAGGCTCTGAAGGAAAGCCTTCTGAAGACTGGGCTCTTCTAGAAAGTCGTAAACAAGATGCTTCAGTGCTGCAGACTCCACATCGAGGTTTACAAGAGCAAGTGGAAAACATGAGCCGATGGAAAATACCGGCAATGGGTGTTTACTGTGGCAAATGTGAAACATGGAAAAACTGGATTTTTAAAAAAATACTACGGTTTTCCACACATAAATGAACCAACGTCCACTTGAATTTTCGGTGGAATTCAGTTGTCCACCTTCTTCGGAAGTAACTACGGCTCGGCTATGTTTTTTACAATCGCATGCTTGTGTGTTATATTTTTAATTTCCGGCACCTCTGCGCGCACCACTGATGTCCACGTAGTCTGCCTGCTAGTTCTTGCGGGACAAGTCTGTCAGTTTCGCTATACGAGGGCTTGGCGATGTTCATTATCAGAAGGCCTTGTTTTTGGAATTGTCTGATGGCTAGAGATTCACGACCTCTCAAGTGTGCATCATTGGGGGTATTGGACTGGAGAAGGACAGTGGCTTTTTTTCCATCCAGTGACATGCTTTTCATGGGTTATCGTATGCACTGCGATCACATTTTTCGTGTCGCGTTTACGTACGTCACCCTGATGTTCTCGGATGCATTCTTGGAGCTCTCTGTGTGTTTCTCCAATATAAATTGCTCCACACGTGATGCAGGGGATGTAGTATACCACTCTTGACTGGTTGTAGGCACTGGGTAGTGGTGGTGGGGGGGATACGGTATGGGTGGGCGGAGAGGAGTTGGGGGTGGAGGGGACACTAGTCGGGTTCTGCTTCTGATGGAGTTCCAGTGCTTCGGTTTGGGTGGCTCTGGGGGCGGTCTGGGAGGTGGCGGGGGGGGGGGCCGGTGCCAAAGGAGGTGGTCGGGATGCTGGTGCTCTTTTTCGTTTTCTCAGAAGTTTTCTGAGATTGGGCGGATTATGCAGGAAGCAATGTTTTTCTTGAAGATGAGGTAGACTTCGTCACTTCCAATTCTAAAACCAAGGCCTTCTGCTCATGAACATCGCCAAGCCCTTGTATAGTGAAATTTACCGACTTGTGATGCCGGAACTCGCAGGCAGACTCATCCAGAAATGGAACATGGAGATCAGTGGTGCGTGCAACGATGTGGCAAATTTAAAACATGACACACAAGCATATGATCGTAAAAAAACTTAGCTAAGCCGTAGTTACTTCTGAAGAAGGTGGATGACTGAATTCTACCGAAAATTCAAGTGGATGTAGGTTCATTTATGGGTGGTAAAGTGTAGTATTTTTTAAAAACAGTGTTTTTATCATGAGCCGAGTGGTACAAAACTGAAGGTTCAGACCCCCGTAATCCATCGGAGCCGGAGCTCGCCATATTCCCCGAATCTTTGTTCTATGAGGGCCTATTGACCTTGGCCATCAAGGGGTACAGGTCAGTGGCCAGATCAGTCCTCTCCCTTATGGATAGAAATGAAACGATGTCTCACGTGGCCGTCTCTTGACTCCTTTCAACTTTCAGCATACAAATACCAAGGACCTGATATCTCCCTGGCCTGGGACCTTCCCTTCTTGTTTTCCCGCATGTCAAGGGTGCTCTACGAACTGTTGCACAAGCTTTCATTTCCTCTGTTTACCCAGAAAATGGTTTTCTTGTTAGCCCTAGCCACTGCTGCACAACAGGGGGAATTGGCAGCATTGGTGAGTGAAAGGACTTCCTCAGGCGAGACAAGTCCTGGGGGAAAGTGACTTTCTGCTGTCTCCTAGATTCTGAGTGTAGTGTACAGTGCCCGGTCAGAGCGCTTAAGTATTATCTGGAACCCATGAAGCACCTGAGAGGACTCGGACTGTGAAGTGGTAAACCATGGGATAGGAGGGGATGTGAAGAGACAAGGTTTGGCACCGCTAGTCTCCATGATTGGCAACGACTCCATCTGCCCAAGCAAAGACCCCGTATTGCCTGCCTTGGTGACTCTCTGAATTTGTGAGGTCATTAAAGGGGCATGAACAGTCTCCGAGTCAAGCAATTCTACCAGTCTGTTCATGCCCATGAACTGTGTACCTTGGCCTCGTCGTGGGCATTTACAATGGGGACATCCCTCATGCTAATGGAAGAATTGGACGACTTTCATCAGCCTCTACTTGCGCAATGGGCCGGTGGTGACTTAATGTTTTAAGAAGGTTAGATTATTATCTGGGTTCGATCTACCCCACCATCCTGTTGCACAAATGCAGCTTAAATCGGAAGGTAAGTATTTTAGTCGACAAGTAAAAACTTAGTTTCATACATAAAAATTGTTTTTACTCATCCACCTTTAGGGAGACCAGTACCCACCAACCCCACTGGTTGAACCTGCGATTATGTATGAATTGGGAAACAAAATTGGGATCAATGGGACGAAGTCAATGAGTTTTGTAAGACGGGGTGCCATCTTGGTGGGTAGATCGTTGTCTTTTAAGTTTTGGGGTTAACGTTGTGCGTAGAAATTATTTTCGAAGCGAAAACATCCTAAATCTGAAAGGTAAGCATTTTAGGATAATCACAAACTGAAGTGAAACCTCTTTGTAACGATGTCCAAGGGTCCTTGGAAATATGATGTTATATCAGGCTTACCATTATAAACCAACACTTTTCCATGATTGTTGCTAAAAGAGTCTCAAAAATAGTTTTGTAATAGCGTAACAAGTTTGTTGTTCTAAGAGGTATTGTTATAATGCGGTTTAACTGTACATGAAATTTTGTGTTTAAAACTATGTTTTGCAATTACAGGAGCTTCCGATTCAAAAGGAAAGGACTCTGTGCCAGTTATTCCTCCACCTATTCCACCTCCATTACCATCATCCATTTCAGTAATAGGTAAGGGTTTTCATTAAAATAAAAGTACAAAAGAATAACGTTTGTACATGGACTAGAGAAACAGAAATGTGTCACTGAAGGCGTTGTGTTAACGAGATTTGGCTACAAGAGATAATTTATATAATATGAAGGGCTAATGGAGTTGCAGCAGTTAATTATTGGTCAACACTAATTCCAATTTCGGTAATTGAGCTTCCAGTTCAATCGCCCGAACCCATAGAGACATCTCCAGCACCATCAGGATCTTCGAACTTGCCTGGTAATCCTCCCCCAAAGCACCCCCCCCTCCACTCCCCACACACGCAT
>JAHWFP010006073.1:0-47698 GCA_023313725.1 Lithobius niger
GACGATCGGAAACTTTAGGTTGGGGGCGGACGGGCGGGTGGATATATATGTGTGGTCAGTCATTCTGTTAGTCCAATCCGATCCTATGCTCCCCCAATTCTCGTGAAATAATCGAACATTTCTGAACGGTGACTCGTTAAATGGTTGATGGCTTAGGAGCGCACCCTTCCCCAAAAAGATGGTTGTTTTTTTTTTTGCGTTTTGTAAGGGTGGATGAGACTCGGCAACTAGAACCCTTTCGAAACTTTTTGAACAAAGTTACTTAGTTTCCTTTTATTGAAGTGCAAAATTAGGTGTACAAAATGTGGTAAGCAAATGAGGGTTACTAGTATTGAGCCGTGAATTGGTATTGGGCGTCTAAAATTGTGAATGAGAAGTACGTCACAAATTTTTTTATACTTATTTGCGACTTAAAATGGTCATACTATTTTTTGTTTTTTAGTTTTGGTCATTAATATACTTTTTTTTTAAATATAATTAAGGCAAACAATTTTGTCGCCTTGAATTTACTGACGGCCCGCGCCATTTATGTTTTCACAACAAAGATCTACGGAATTTGCAACCCTGCTACGCCCGGTACAAGGAAGAACGCCAGAAAGATGGTAAATTCAGGGTTTATTCCAGGGCCGCGCGGTTTGTCCTCAGGAGATGTTGTCCAATGGTTCAAGGATGCTCTGATCAGGGCTACTAGCAGAGTGGCACACTTCAGGAAGAGTTCTTAGCTGGTTAGGGACTAGCTCCCGGAGTGAGGCTGCAAGGGGCTGCAAGGCCTTAAGTACCTAGAGCTGCAGCCAGTACCTGCCACTGGTGGTGCAAGGTACTTCCTGTACTATATCCTGGTATCCCATGAGCCATCTCTGCTAGCAGCTACCCCTAGGGACAGGCAAGGCTGGAGCCATCCAGACCACTGATCTCCAGGGACAGGACCATACATCAAAGTACATAGCATTACTGGAATACATTAATAAAGATATAGAGTATACAGAATACATAGTATGGAGCCATAGCATCAAGGTAAGGAGGCCCACTAAGGCCCTAGCTTAAGGAGTAGGAGGAAGCTGTGGAAACCGTCGTTGCAAATTCCAGTAAGAAATGCCCAGTCAACGGTTTCCTTAAAAGACACTTTCGTGGAAGGAAATCGTTAAGGTGGTTGTAATATTTTAATTCACGTATCAACCCTTACATATAATACCTGTGAATGCAATACTCCCTGTAATCCGCATAATCTATGCAAACTCTTGCTTTTTATCGGCTATAATACCACGAGTGCTTCTATGAAATCGATAATTTGCACGAAACTTCTTTCCAGATTTAATTTCCCGAGACCGAAGGTCGAGGGAAATTTGTTGGAAAGGAGTTGAGTGCTAAAACGCACAAATTATAAATTTCATAGAAGCACGAGTGGAATTCGGTTAGAGAATTTTTGTTTTTCTTTCCACAAAGCGATTCTCCGAAGTGATTTCGTTTCGTTTTCGTTTTATAGAATTTCACTTTCGATTTGCAGGGGAATTTTCAGTGTAATTCGGTTTCGCTTTCGATTTGCCAGGGTCTTTTCAGTGTAAGTCGACCATGGTCCTCGTTTTGCGGAAAGAAAACAAAAATTCTCCCTGTAATTATTTGTTTTTAAACCTACCGTATTTTTACTCTAAATAAACGAAATGTTAGCTTGATCATTTCTAACATAATAATTTGCTAGGGAAGTAAAAGAGCAGTAGTTGCAGCGTAAACATCATACCAATGCAAACAATGACCACAAAACACGACAATATTGGGCTTCAAACAATGCCTTCCAAGTCCGATAACAATTGACTACAAGCCAATAGAAAGACCAGGGGGTAGTAACTCTTACTACAGTCGCAATGTAACGTAACAGAAGGGTTACTAGTGCAAATAGCGCTCACCGCTTGACAAGGACCGCAGAAGCACAGACAACATGGCGCTGGGAATCGTAGCTAAAGCCGGCTCACAATGGAGTTTAAAGATGCTGGCAAATAAACATTGCGCTGTCACAAACTTGCCAAAACAATTCGTGGTATTTTTACAAACTGCATATGGCAAATATTAACTAACACAATGCACCTTCACGAAATTCGTCTTCCTGTAACAGGTTTACATGCACAGCAATGCGCAACCTGTACGGAGCTGACAATCCGTAGTGTACCTTGTCTGTAGCAAGTACTTACATCAGTCCCTCGCCATTTTTAAGCTGCATGATCGCAGCGGCTTATTCGGCCACATAACAACTTTTTTTCTACGTACACAAAACCTTAATGAATCCGGAACTGGCCATATATCGTACTAGGTTGTAGTGTGTCCTATCCGATGTTGGAACGACAATTCCGGTTTCATGAAAGTTTTGTGTATGTAGGAAAAAGTTGCTGTTTACCCCAATGATCCACCGTAGTCACAACGCATGTTTCTTCCCATTTGCCCTCCAAACTCATGCCCCCCATAATGTGACGCTTTCCGATTGTTGCTTTCCATAGGAATATGCTCTTCCCATAACGAAGTGAGTAGGAAAGACGTATGTATTTCATAGATGCAGCCTTTTAGAACTGAGTTGAATTGTTTCAAAGTTGGTTGAGTAATAATCACTACATACGCGATCGTTGTTGCGGACTTATCGCTTGGTATAACACTGTAATACCACTGACCTCCTGATCAAATGAAGTTTCAGCCTTTTCTGTCGCATTGTTTTTTCTTCAGATGGCTGAAACCAGCCTAACTGCCTTAGTTGTAAAAGACACAAGACGTGTCCAGTGGTCGCCATGCGCATATATATTTTGACTGGATAGGACCGACGTTAATGTTGTCGTTGAATCTTGGCGGACGATGCAGCAGCGTGTGTCTTAATTTGTGTTGGCTTAACAATTGCAGCTACACGGCAACACTAAACGTCTAGTCTACGTTAGGGATTGGGTGGGAGGCTTAGCATTGCTTTGATGGAGGCCCCGGCAGTGACGGCTGTAACCTCGTGTTTCCGAAAGTAATGCCCAGGAAATGAATCACAGCTCACGCCCCCAACCTGCTCTCTCTCTCACCCGGGTCCCCGCCTCACCCCTCCTCTTTTCCGTCCGCTGTCATCCGTGTTTCACGGTTGGGGGCGTCAAGCGGGCGGTCGGGCGGGTGAACCTCCCTCACGCGCTGTCGCTCACTGACCGTCACCCAGCCAACGTCCTTTCTTGGCACCGTCTTTATTTTCGCGTCCCTGCTCGTTTTATTCACTCTTTGCACCTTGCCAGAAAAGAAACCCTTCTCTCTCTCTTTATCTCTCTCTCTCTGGATACCGTTCCGGACGCCTTTTTTTGTCTGGTACTTGAAGGTTTTCTATCTAGGATGGAATTCTCTGGTACATAAAAGGCCTAACTTTAAGGAGTTGGACAGTTTCTTTTTGGGGTGTAGTGGTTGCTTTAACCATAAGTGGTTGCAGTTAAGCTAATTTCCCACGCAATACCACACCGATACACATGGAACTTTTAAAAGGGCTCATCCAGTCATTTTCACCTGTGTAGTCAAGTTCTTAGTCATATATTTTAGATTCCTAAACGTCATAAAAAAAAAGGAAATGATTGATGATATCCGTTGTGTCTATGAACCGTTTTTTTTAAGCAAGATTGAGAGTTCGTTCGTATTCAGGCTCCGTCCATCGTACTTAAAAAAAATTCTGAGTTTTACGTGATGACAGCTCAGTCAGTAAATGCCCTGGTTTATAGAATGTCTCAAAAGTGGGACTCCACCGCAATAATTTTTGGTCCAATTGGGTAGGGAAATGAGATTGGGAATCTTCATTGAAGAAAGGTGGGCGCACGTTGTCCGAATATAAATTCCCGGGGCCCTAGTAAGGGGGTAGGGGTGGAGGAGGGGGTTCAATGGGAATTAGGGCGGGTTGAGTGTCAAAGTTGCTTGGTCGACACTTACGCTTTATGTAAGAGTATCGCTACACATTCCAGTTCTGGAAAATGGCGACACGTTTGTTTTTCTTCAAATGATTAAGTTTTAGCCCTACGAAACTTACGAAAGTTTACAGTTTATCCAGAAGTTCAGAAAAGCGTTGGTTTCCACACATTCCTACTGCTCAGGGTTTTACCCCCCTTTTTTTTTTGTTGGAATTAACATTTTTTTTATATTTTTATTTTGCGTCGCGGCGTGTTTGTCAGCTTCATTTTGTCTCACGCTCGAATAAATTTGCATCCCTGTCAATGAGAAGCATCATTATCATCTTTATCAATATGCGCCTGATGCGCTCGCGCTTGTTGTGCCTTCCCTCTGCCCCCCCCCCCCCACCCCCCAACCGCCCAACTCGTGGTGGGTGTATAGTTGGGCCCCATTGGGAACTCAAACGAGATGCCTCATTATAGCCTTATTGATTTAGCGGTGCACGAAACGTGTGGGTGAAAAGGACTTCTTTTTATTTTTTGTTTTGCCATTTTGGCTTACCGAACGAGCTTCCGAATCCACCGTCACTACTTTATCCTTCCCTCTATCCCCACTCCACAAACCCCCTCCCCCCCCAACTCCCGCTCTTTCCATCCCTTGTTGATCCCACCCTCCGCAATTTTTATTTACTTTTAAATTTTTACCCGATCGTCTAATCATACCCGGAGTTGGTCAAATATTAGCATTTGCAAGCTGGTACCCCATGGGTTATTAGCTATACACGACGGTGGCGTCATTGACAGCCGTTGTGTGGTGCTGTGACGTAACTGCTTTGAGTTTGGTTGTTGACGGTTGAGATGTGTTTGCCTGTTTACGTAAATGTCGAGAAACGGTCTACTTTCAGCGAGATGTGATGTGTTCGTAGCGAGGGGTTATCAAATTTGGTAAGCCGGTAAACTGTTGTTTGGTAATCCACAAGTAATCCACAGTATTCCTTCAAAATCATCAACCTTAATAATCCAGTGGTAGTCATGGAGTGGAAGGACTGCAGAAGGAGGTGAGCCGCTTACTCTGGAGGGTGGGCGGTGCATAATGCATTCCTTTAGGTAGTGACGGGCCGTTTAAGGAACCTTTTAAAATCAGATACGGTTTTGCACTAACTATGTCCTTGTCAAGGGCGTTCCAAATTGGGACGTCCCAGACCGAAAAAAGTTCCTACGGCAGTCCAGACGAAGAATTGGGATATAATTTCAAACAGTATCCCTTACTGCAATTTAAAACTGGCGCCAAATCGAATAAGGGGAGGTCGACCTAATATGCCCATGCAGAATCGTGAAAACCATGATGTGATCGAATTTCAGCCTACTGAGTTCCAGTCCAGACCTGGACAGACGTTCCCTATAGTTCAAATCCCGATAACCCAGGAGTTCTTTTGTAAATCTACACTGGACACGCTCCAGAACATTGATGTCTCGAGCAAGATACGGGGACCAAACAAGGGCGGCATAGTCAAGAAGAGGACGCACAAAAACCTTAATGGCCCATATCTTAATTTAGACATTACAGGATTTAAAACACCAGCTGACGATAGCAGAACGGAGTGTGCGGAGGCACAGGTCTTAGTACAATACATGGATGATTTCAGGTCTTGAGTCAACCAGAGTCCCACATCCCGCACGTCAGATTTTGAGCGAAGTGCCCAAATTAAGAGTATATATTGATTACTTAGGTTTTGTTTGCCCGCGTGGAAGGAATGGCACTTCAGGACTGAGCCATTTACTTGACCAGTCTTCAACAAGTAAACCTTCGGTCTCAAGGGCTGGAGAGCAGGTTGAGGAATACTTCCCCGACCCTATTTTCAAATCGTTAGCAAACTAATACCCGCAACAAAGATCCCCGGCGTATTTCAGATCATTCAGACAAATTAGGAAAAGTAAGGGAACCAAGACAGAGCCAGGGGGACCCCACAGGAGGCATCTACCCGTGATGAGTGGACGCCTGATATAACTATCCGGTGGGTGAGGAAGGTCCAAGCAAAGTGAGAAGCTCACCGTTTATCTGCAGCCTTCGATCTTTATAAGTTTTCGGTGTACCACGGACATGTATGCGTTTCTAACGTTGAAGTACACATTGTCCGTTGGGATTCCCTCATTGAGTGCCCAGGTCCATCTGTCATGGACTGCCAACAATTGATGTCTTCCAGATCTACCTGGGAAGAAGTTGCGTCAAGGCAGTGGGGAGGGGGGGGGGTGGCTCTCTGTTGTGTTTTGGCGTTCTGTAGGGCGATGAATATGTTTGCGCAGTTGTTTCAGCGGTTATTCCCTAGGTGAGGGCTTGGCTTCCATGGCTGTCAGGGAAGTGACGGATGTTCTGTTGGCAAGGTGTCCTGTGCTTTCCATATGAGGTCTAGGTTAAGTTTAAAGTAGTTTTAAGTTTTTGTACTGAGCGCATGGCTGTTCTGTCCAATAAGACTCATGTAAATAAATTCAATTCAATTCAATTCTACTGTCTATGTCTTGCGGCTGGCGATTGCTGATTGGCATTGTCCCCTAATGACAATGTAAAGCAATGAGACTGATCTTTCAGGTCCCGTAACTCTAGAATGGCTTGACCAATTGAAAAAGTGGTCTCTTTGAGGGTGAAGGTGAAATTTCTGTCTTGGATCATGTTTCAGATTTAGGTAGGTGGAATCGATTTTTTTCTGAAACAGTGGCAGAACAAGAACAACAACAAGTTAACAGTGTCACATTAACAAGTGGCTCCCTACTTTTACTCTTGCACAAAATTGCATAATTTTTGGTAAAGTATACCTTCCTTACTACCTATCTACTATCTGGCCAAGTTTGGTCGATAAATATTCAATAGAAAACGGAAATATTAATTGCTTTAGTTCTGCTAGTGTGAGGACTTCAATCCTATATATGCCTAACTATCGCTGGATATGATATAGATTCTTGGTAAACATTGGTTATAGTTAAGGCAAAATTTGTAAAATTAAATTGCAAATTAACTCAGGTTGGTAGTGGGGAAAAGTGTCAAAAACCCAGGCAGAATCAAGTTAGAATTTAGTTACGCCCAGATCACTACGGTAGATGAATTACTAACTCTTCAGTTACCAGCAGAGGGCATACTGACCTTGATTTGAACCTGAAAAAGCAAGCTATTCTTAAACCACAGTAGTAAGGTAACCGTTACGCTCAGTACGGGTCGCAGGGTGCCGTTGCACCAGTAGTGAGGTAGCTTAGTATTTTATTAGGACACGTCGGACAAAAGCATGAATTTTTTTGTGGACTTAGTTACTGTATGGGCAATAAGGATATGGGCTGCTCCTTGCAATCTGAACATATCTTGGGCTGAAGCAGTCCTTATTTACCAAAATAAGTAACAAAACTCCATACAGAGATGCACTTTTCACGACCATTAATGCACCGATTAATATATATAATAAGCTGAAACTTACTACAGTAGTTCTATACTTCATTTATGACAAATAACGTCCTATGAGAAAATGTCGAAAAGCCAACCGGAAGTTAATATACAGCTCACTTCCGGTAAATAGTCTCTATCACGTAACTCCTAAATCGTTTAACCGATGTGTCAAATTTTGCAGGAATATTCTAGAGACCATTTACGTCAAATAATATCTAATGATATTTTGTCCTAATTCTACCGGAAGTGGTAGTACTATCAGTCCCGGTAGGATTCCTTCGTCCAGATGCATATTTCCTAAATGGGTTAGTCTTTTACATTACTTTAAGCTGAGAAAAAGTGCGCAAGCACTTATTGTCCTAGGGTGTTTTTTTTTATTCACACACGCTCTCAGTCCGAGCATGGCACTAATCAAGTATAAGTACACGAAACTTCCACTGTTCGCAACAATGGCTCCAAGGATACGGCTTGCAGTCTCTCGGATGGAACTATAATACTCCTCGGCCTTGTCTTCGAAGTTATTGTTGCATATCTCGGAAGTACAAACTCTGTATCTTCACCATTGTAGCAAACAATGGTAATCTAGACACACGCTAGTGTGTCGCGCCAAGTGAGGCAACAAACATCACAACAAACATCACCATCAATTCAATTGTCGAGGTTGTAAACCATAGTATCGCGACGCCATAGCGAAGCCATCTTGAAGCATAGTTGGGCACATTTCAGGTACTTCTGGAAAAATAATAATGCGGTACAAAATCTTAAATTGTGTTGAAATGGAGAGCAATGACCCACCTGACCAAAATTAAACCGTGTAGGAATGCCAGCTAAGCTGCTTCCAATGCTAAATCTGACCCTCAATAACGTTGAAAATGTGTTACTAGTTACTAGCTAACGAGGTAGTTACAACTAGCTACTAGATAGCTAGCTACCGAGATAACGGGAAGGCTTCCAGTTATGAAATTAGATGAATGGGTAAAATACAATGCGAACTGCGTACCTTTTATGGTTTGAAGTATGCGGGCGTAACGGGGATGGCGTGGGATGGCGGGTAAGTACGAAAATATTGTTATAACCGGTCTATGTTCGTATAGTCGACATCGTCTCTCATTGGACGGCCAAAGTTAGGACAATAACAACGTGTCTACTGACGTGCATGTCAAGACACACACTAGTGTATCTCGATAAATCTAAACAACGTTGCAAAGAAATTGTATTCACGACCAATTCACAAAAAATAAAGAAAAATAAACAAAGCCAAAAACTGGTAAAGAGGCCACCAAGTTGAGAGTGGTTCGGCCCTTCAAAGGACTGATATCAACACACCAAAACTATATAAAATAAATTACAACAAAATTAAAATCAAACCAAAAACCTAGAGGTGACCAAGTTGAGAATGGTTCGGCCTATAGGCAAAAGGTAGTATCAAATTGTGGAAACCCTATTTCTTGTTGACGTGCCGTTTTATTACACATCTGCACGGTCGTGGAGTTGAGTCTAATACACAATTTTAAAAAAAGGACTGATATCATATCAAAACCCAAAACTGGTAAAAGGGGCCGCCAAGTTCCGAATGGTTCAGCCCTTAAAAGGAGTGATATCAACACACCAAAACATTCGCCAACTTAACGCACCGAATAATGCTTTGGACGTTAAATGAAAACTTGAACAAATTGCTACCGAAAGTAGCAATGTTCTAGTTTTCATTTAACCTTCGAACTATGAAGCGGTGCGATTAACTTGGCGAATGTTTTGGTGTGTTGATATCGCTCCTTTGAAGGGCCGAACCATTCGGAACTAGGCGGCCCCTTTTACCAGCTTTGGTGTTTGATATGATAAACTATAGTTATACCATGTCCCTGAAGGAACCAGCAAATTAAGGGAGCTATGTCCTAGACTGATTATCTGAAGTAACCATGTATATTCACATCCGGCAGTTGTTCTGCTTTGTCATTGAACATTTTTTATCATAGATGTAAGAGAGATATGTGCAAAATTTGGAACCTGCCGACTAACCCGTTTAAAAGTTATTCATTAAGTAAAGAAATACCGGAACTGATATTTACTATCACTTCCTGTAGCGCTACAACAAAATGTCATTAAATATTAATTGACATATATGGTCTCTAGAATATTCCTGCAAAATTTGAGACCTGTCGGTTAAATGGTTTGGGAGTTATGTGATAAAGACTATTTACCGGAAGTGAGCTGTATATTCACTTCCTCTTGGATTTTAATATCTCTCATAGAACGTTATTTGTCATAAATGATGTGTAAAACTACTGTAGTAAGTTTCAGCACATTATATTGATTAGTTTATTAATGGTCGTGAAAAATGTTTCCCTGTGTGTAGTTTCCTTATTATTCGCATATTTTGGCATATAAAAGGCTTGCTCCATCCCAATGTGTGTTCAGACTGCGTGGAGCAACCCATTTTCTTATTTCTCATACACCAAATAAAGCCACACACAAAAATTCATGCTTTTGTCCGCCAAGTCCTAATTCTATCGAATTTTATCGCTAAGCTATCTCACTACAGTCGTTGTTCATCAAATCGACAGTAAAGGTTTTCAAAAGAAATCGCAGAACTTTTTATCACCGAAAATCATTTTTTTTTTAACGGCGTCTTATCGACACGCTCTTCTCGTTCCCCCCTCCCCCCTTGTCAATACTCTTACTTGTGTTAAGTCTGTGAAACATAAAGTGACACACGCACATCCCCCCTTCCCCCCCCCCCTCCTCCTATACCCTACTCTGAAACCTCCGCTTCAAGCTCGCCAACACCGTAACTTATTAATGAGCAAATCCGGAGGGCATATTAGGTCGGGAAGGGGTTTCGCCCCCGAAGCTATGCCGACGCTGCATCGTGTGAGCTTGACTGTGCCGCACGCTTTCTATTAATTCTATGCATAATTTATTAAACCAATGCATTATTCAGTGTTAAAACTAGGATCGTTGGTAGGAAGGCACATTGCACCATTGCGCCATGCGCGGCGCCTTCCCTTAATGGTTTTTCGTAATGAGAGAGTCAGAGAACACAGGTCTTTTTCTCTCTTTTTCTCTTCTTTCTTTCTTTCTTGTTGCATTTGGTTCGTTATGTACCATCCACCCCTCTCACCCCCACCCCCCCGCTTGATTTATACCGTTTCATACGCTCGGAAAAATGGAATGTGTTTTATTCGGTATAGGTAGGTACGTATAAAAGAGAGTAAAGACCCTGCTATTAATTTGGAAGATGAAACACGCGGGACGACGGTGTGAAAGAACATTTGCTTGGTGAACGGTACGTTTTCGTTTTGTACACCAACACGACAGTAAGAGACGTGATGTGTTACACAGTACGCCGGTATCGCTTTTCTCTACTGTATTAAAGGCACCTTTTCAACTCGTAGATACGGCACCGTGGAATCTTCGAGCAATATAAAGCAATATAATCAGGGACGTGCACAGGCCCCCCCGAGAGGGCAGGGGCAAACTTACTTTTTCTGGTGACCTTTTTTTTTGTGTTTTAACCTCTTTTTACCCCCTTTTTGTGGGATTTTAACCATTTCTGCGCCTCTTTGCACCACTTTCGTAGCAGTAATTGTCTCTTTTTGCGTTTTTTAGGCTATTTACACCACCGCTCCCATAAAAAGGGCACTTTTTTTCAGAAAAAAAAAGGGGCACTTTGCCATGAGGGCAGGGGCTCGAGCCCCCTGCCCCCCCCCCCCCGTGTGCACGTCCCTGAATATAAAAGCAGCAAATTAAAAATGGAACAACACTATTCGTAGCAGCGCCGCGATTTTCATGATTAAAGCGAGATCACGTGACCCACATCAGCCCATTGGATGACGGAGCATCTGTAACGTGGATGCTGTGTTTAGAATATGAGCAACACCATGGAAACGGTGAGCAGACGCCTTTAAATATTATAGGTTACCGTGTATGGACTTGAAAACTGCGCGAAGTTCATCAACAACAACATTGCATATTTAAACGAAACGAAACAAGTACAACATTCGTTTTAAATTAGACTGGCACTGTCGGCGGGCTACATACAGGTTTTACTTTTTTTTGTTTGGACTTTCGTTATTAAGCTAAAAAAAACAATCCGTGTTTCAGTTAAAAGCGGGCATCTTTAACCAAACGACGAGACGTTATTAATTTCGCGAACCCCCCAAATGGGCCTTGAAATCGGCAGCCTGATACGACGGATGGAAAGGCGTATTTATTTCGTAGATGCTGACTTCCAGAGCGGAGTTGAATTGTTTGAAAATGGGTGGGAACAACCACGGTGATTAACTTAACAGCAGTGATACGGTTTTTCAGCATTGAGTCACACACAGGTATGCGAGGGAGAAGCGGGCGGGAAGTGCCGTTAACATTTCCATCAGACAAAATATTTATATGTCACTGCACGGTGGTCGGGGCAGGGCCGTACCGGGTCGTATTGCGGTAGAGTAAAATTAAAAGAATTAGTCATACAGTTAAATATTGTAAACGCTATATATATTAAAAAAAAAGCCCGGGTACGGTAGAGGTTAAGAACGGACAATTTAATCCACCGTGCAGCATGCACGGGTCCAGGTATTTTTTATCAATTATTGTTAAAATACTGTTTGTTTTATTTATTTTATTTTTTTTTCAATATTTATTCGTACTAATGTTGCTTTTGCCCAATACGTATTTGCTTATGGTCTAACCGAATTTTCGTACTTCGTCACTAGTAATGTGAAAAGCCACGATACCACGTAGCCATTTTTAATTGTAATTGCATGTATCTGTCGACTCTTCACGTTCATAAACATTTTATTTGTTTTGGTTGCTTTCGTGTTACATTCGTGCTGGAGTGAACAACTTTCGGTAATCAGAGTTATCTTTTTTTTTTCTCCTGTTGCTGCCTTAGTCCAGAACATGGGTGTCCACAGACTTTCAAAAGGGAGTTGGGGGGGAGTCAATTTGCACTAAAAAAGGGGCAAAGAACGACAATTTCAATGGAAGATGCAAATAAAGTCATGCACTATTTATCTGACCCGCTTCCCCTACATTTAACGTGTCTTTAAAAAATCAGTTTTGCAATCCTCGAATAGCCTTTGTTTTAAAGTGGTTTTTCCCGCACTTTTAATTTTATAGTTTCTCTTCGTTATTTTATCTTCCAAAAGGGCATCCCAAAAAAAAGGGGGGGGGGATGGGGGGATGTACGGGACACGAGTCCCAAGTGCCCCATGTGCCGGCGCCCTTGGTGCAGAGAACTGAAATCGCTATTTTTGCAAGGGTAATCGGGCAAACGGTGTACCGTCATTTTTTAGTTATCGCTGTCTCCCTCTTCTTCCGTTTCTCTCTCTTAATTAATGACGAAGATTGAGTGATGAATTGCGGGGGTGGCGTTCATCCCCACCCTCTACTTTTCCTTTACCCATGCCCATGCGATAACCCACCCCTCGCAACCGTTTTGTTTTAAACCTGTGAGCTGAACTATCTTGATAATGGGATTTTAGGGCAAGGCGGGAGGAGGGAGGGTGAACAATTGGTGGAGTCAGCAAGCAGCCTGGCATTCTCTTCTTGCTGTTGAGCGCATTCCCACCTCCTACTGTAACCGCCTTCATTTTGCGTCGTTAATAAGAACCGTATACGACAGCCTTATTCATTTGTATTCGTTTATCAGCTTGTGTGGAGGAGGACGGTGGCAAGTCGGCACGATGGCGGCCATTATGGGGAAGGTAAAACACGATTCATCATGACGCCTGTTAGCCATTTGTTTCCCTCCATTGTGTTTTCTTGTCGCTAGGAGCCGCTGTTGTCGCTGTCGCATAATGGCTGCCACAGATGGTAAACGATGCACGGTGGCGGTGACGATGGTCTTTAGTGACTGTATATCCATGCGCTGTACCATACAACTAGCGTGCAGGGCATCTGTAAGGCCTAAATTAAAAGACCGAAGGGTTGTTTTCAGATTAACATCGTGTGATTGCAACGTGACACTTTTCATGATTAATAGAAAAACTTTATCGTTAGTTCCTGCCTGTGGATTCGCGATTGGCGTGGACCCATGCTGATCGACTACTTTTTTGGCGTGGTGTTCTAGCCGTTAATCATCTGCCTGGTGATCACGATTGGCTGAAAAATTATCCTGTACATAAGGGATTGTGCAACTAACTTTGCGTGTTGCCCAATGCGCTGTCCTTATCATGTAGGTAGTTATTGATAAATTAGCTTTTTGTCAGTAAAAGTATACTTTTTTTTTTTTGTTAATGAAAAATAGATAGCGCGAATCGCGATAACTAAACAAACACTGGACACAACCGTTGGACAACAACTGGACACAAAAGCAGCGATGGGAACATGTGACATACACTGAATAGACCAGTGACATGACGTAGTATTACTGTGTATAACTCTATGGTGGAGCCAGTAACTGGGTTAGCTGCAAGGGGCACTGGAGGGCGAAAAGAAGGTCGTCTTACTGAAGCCAGTGCTATTACACTGGATTTCTTAAGCTTATAACGCGCGATTTTTGTTGTTGGAGAAAACAAAATTTTTTGTTGAAGCCGAAGAAATCCGCTCTCAAAGCATGGTCTTGACTAGAAGAGCCATTGTTTTCCATTACATTTTAATCTAGTGCACCTTGTGGTTATTCCCTCCCGATGCTATCTCTTAGCCGATATGACGTCACTTGACGCTGCTCTATACAACCATTTCATTGCTGCGTCACTGCAAGATGCGTAATAGACGCCATTACTGGCCTTGGCGTGCGCCGAAATTATCAACAGATGGAGTGACTAGTTGAACCTAGGAGGCAGCTAAGTGTAGCGTCTGCCAGGCGACGAGACGCTAAAACATCCAACTGCCAATAGAACCATTTCCGCGAGTTTCGACTAGTATCTCTAGCTGTCGGCAATAATATCGGCACATTCCAAGCCAAAAATGGCATCTACTCAGTGCCTATCGAAGCATCTTGTGGTGATGCAATAATGAAATTGCGGTGTCGAACGTATCCAACATGTTCCCACTGCTCATTTTATGTCCACTTGTCGTTTAGATGACCCAAAGGTAATCAGTGTAAGCAAAAACTGATGCAGTTGCCTTGTAACATTTTTAAGGTCTATCGGTAGTTGATTATAATTTACCGTGCAAAATTCAGTTATCATTTTTCCATACTTACTTCTCCACAATGGTAGTTTTGAAAGGATATACCTCCCAGCGCCATTTTTCTCGACCCACCACATCAAGTACGAACCCAAAGGTCTATTTACTTACCGTTAGTCTTTCCCTTGCTAAAAAAACAACCGTTTTAAAATGTGGCATCTAGGAAATTTTCTGTTGAATACTGTTAACTATATTTTAGAACGACCCGTAACTATATGATGCATTGCGCGCGTACAATAATCATGACGTTTCATCTCTGTGTGTACATCTACTAATTTTCTAATAATTACCATGAGATCTAAAACCCAATAGACTAATGCGGTAAAAATTAAAATTAATTATTCCAATAGATCGCCGAAGCAAAATTATTAGACACTAGCCTAGAAAATTATAAATTGTGATTTTAAAATACGAGACAGCAGCTATGCGAGGAACGCAGCTACCACCCCAGCCGACCTTGGCGCTGTAATTGCTCGGATGACGATCTGCTCGTAGCTGTAATTTGGCACGCGGAATGGTATAAGGCAGGCCGGGTGTCCCTTTAAGTATTCATTGTAAGATTAGATTTTATTTGTGCTTCCAATTCAAAATAGTTCTTAAGGGGTACGACATAGACGCTCAAGAATGTCTATAATCGTGGTAGTCTTTACGCATTTTGAAACAGTGTATACGGATAATTTTATTCTGCACCTTTTTGCAACCTGATGAGTATATTTTTGCACGTTAACGACTGACGCTAGACTAACCAGAAATAATTTGTCGCTTGTCTGGCCAGAAATTTCAATTCCGTACCGTATAAAAGGAACCTAGGTATCGAAAACAACAATTTGTCATGTCTGTAAGTGAAGTTATCTTGTTGTAATAGTCAAACGCGGTTGTAATGCAACTATTGAGATTTATATTATTTCGAGTTATAAAAGAATTTATAATGAATGTGCTTCTTAGAATATTTTATTAATAAATTGTGAAACTTTCGTCTTGGCCTATGAAAAAAAAGTTTACTAACTTTTTCTATTTAAATAAAAAAAAAATCTTATCATAAAAATATGACATTTTGGTCATTGGCAAATATGAGTGGTTTATGTGGGTGTAGGAGTGAAAGTGAAAGTGAACCTGAACCTTTCACTTGAAGGCATTTAAAGTGAAATACCTACTAAACAAGATTCTTATTGACAATTATTTCTCGATACGTCACATCAATTACGATCACAAGCATTTATTTGTCTATTGTTAATCAATCTCTTGCTAAAAAAAAAACATTTTAAACTGTGGCGTCTAGGAGATTTTCTTCTGAATATTGGGAAGTGTTTTTCGGGCATCCTGCTCATATTTATTTGGCACCCTTACATGCTGGCTCTACTTTCTTGACGTATCATCGTTTCCAGTTTATAACGAATCAATTTTGGCGTTCAAGCTGTCACGTGACCCTCGTTTCATGGATGTTTTTTTTTTATCGCACCGCGCAACGAACAGTCACGTGAAGAAGCAAGCAGGCGTGACCTTGTAGTATACTGAATCTGGCCAAACGGTTGTTCGGCAACTATGGCGGACTGAGAATTGCTCGCGGCTGTTTCAGGACAAGAAGGAATGGCCCTTTGAAATCTTTCACTCGATACCTCCGCTGCTCTTCAGCCTCTGGGGCAAGATGGCCTGATAGTTAGCATGACCGTCGCACGGGCTAGAGGTCCAGGGTGCATATTTTTTTTTTCGTAAACTGTTCAGATAGGCGGGCCGGATCTCGCTACGAAATTTCGTTACTTAGCAACGATGTGATTATGTGTAAATTGAATTTATTGCTGATCTGTTGGTGTAAACCATGCGCAATGGCTGTTTGCCGTGACGTCACCATGAGTTAGCCAATGACGAACCAGAACAACGGCTGTTTGGCCGTCTGATTGGACTAGCCCAGTCACGTGATATGCACGTCACAGCAAACAGCCATAGCGTGTGGTATAGTTAGGTTAGGTTGGGTTAGGTTAGGTGACTTGCCGGATTGAACGGGTTTTTTTCTGTACGCAGCTGGGCTGCATGGAGAGCAATGTAGCTAGTTTTGCTGAACTGTTTCCGAAAAAAAGTATGCGTCCCGGGTTCTAGTCCGGCTTCAGCCACTTCTTAAGAGAAGGAAAGTGAAGGGCCCTGTGATGTCTCGTGCTCATATCTATTGTGGCATGCAAAAGAAGCTAGGAATTTACGATTGGATTTACCCGGCAAAATTGTCCCTCTCTCTTTCTGGCGCCATGGCTACGGCTGGGAGCACGTTAAAAAGCTACGCTCTTCAGCCTCACATCTCTACACATTCGCACTTTGTTCAGATTATATTTGTTACAAAACTTCCAAAGTAAGGAAAAGGTTTGCAGAGTTGTGGCATTATGTGGAACTAGAGGAAGCCCGTGCTATGCACGGGGCCGGTCACATTTCCCGGGACATTTTTCCGGAACTCTTCCCGACGACTTTGTCAGATTGATCAACCACTCATGCCTGGCTCCTGTTTGGCTGCAGGTAGAATGGGAGAGCGCATTTACAATGCGGGCGCGAGGAGGGGAGAAGTGATTGTTCGGCCCGACGACTTGTCAGAATGAACCTTTATGGAGTTGATCGACCACTCATGCCTGCCTCCTGTTTCCATGCAGGTAGAATGGGAGAGTGCATTTTCAATGCGGGCGCGAGGAGGGGAGAAGTGGTTTTCCTTTTAGTCTTCCTTTTAGCCGGGCTCCGAAATTATTATATAGATTACTTGTCTGTGGAGTTCCTGAGTGTAATTCATTCTAAATAACATATATAAAACTGCTGTAAGTTTTAATTCCAATCTGTAGATTCCATGACTCAGTTCCAACTTCTAAACTTTCTTCCGATGCCACAGCATGCAGTGTTTTTCGCGAAAGTAGTTGCGTCAGTTGTTGCTCCCATTGTAATTCTTGCACAACTTTTCTCGTAATTTGCAGTCTGACACGTCTTCATAAACTTTTAGATGCACATTTCCATAAATGTGTAGATTCATGGTTGTAAAAAAATGTGTTTGTTACCTAATGGAACAGTAGGCCCACAACAGTCATTCACATGGAGAAAATTTTCGGCAATGTTTTCCTTGGCTTGTTCACCTAAAAATAATGGTTTACATCACATTACAAACCCGTCAGATACAAAAACAAGGCGATAAAGAAATGTATACATGCAATTTAAAAGATTAAAAACACTAAAAACAACAGGGACGACCTCAAGCTGCCAAACAACGTGCCGCCATCTTGGAAAAGTAAATAAAGAGTGATGAATGTGGTGAAACACTTTCCGACTATGAATGACTGGTAGTCTTTATCAGAATTTACAGGTAAACATCATTTAATAACGTGTGACGTCATTCCAAGATGGCGACACGTTATTGGGCAGCATGAAGTTGTCCCTGTTGTTTTAGCGTTTTTAACCTTTTAAATTGAAAGTATCCATTTCTTTTTCGCCTTGTTTTTGTATCTTAGGGTTTGTAATGTGATGTAATCCATTTTTAGGTGAAGAAGACATGGAAAATATTGCCGAAAATTAAATTTCCTCCATGTGTATTACTTTTGTGGGCAGTCTGTTCCATAAGGGAACACATTTTTTTAACCATTAAGCATCACCTGCACAATAAAAAAAATTTCTTCTTATAGATTCATTGAGGAAACTTTCTACATCTCACCGAAAACCTCATCGCTCCCATCGCCACCGCATCACCAAAGTTGTTCTTAAACACACGGTTAATTTTCCGATGCTTCACTCCTGCAGCACTAGATTCATGGGCTCTTCTAGGCGGTATTTTCCGCTGAATCCATCGACTAAACGTGGCGGACCTACCATTTATCTTCGCTAAGATTATTTATGTAGGCCTAAAAATGATTAACAGATGGTTAATTCTGTTGTGACGCAGAGCTTCCCCGCTAAATGACAAGCTGCAGCATGTATAGCCATTTGCCGCTATCTACTTCCGTCTATCCCTTACGTTCAACAGGCAAAGGCACACACAAATAAATTATCCGTAGTGGGAATCTCGATAAGCCTTACTTTATTGAAGTCCGTATAGTGGGAATCCCGAAGGCTTGGGCGACTGCTAACGGTGGTGTTTAGTTAAATAATAAATAAATAAATAAATAAATAAATAATTTCCTGAATAATTTATGTATCTTTTGCAAGCAGCTATTTAAAATATTTATAAGACATGATACAGATTCCCTTTTTAAATTGGCTCGCAATTGTTATTTCGTGGGATTGTACACATTTTCGTTTGCCCATTGTCAAAATTGGTGCGAGAGCTGACGACGGCTGTACACGGTGACAGTAGGCACGTGCTGCCGTCTAGTGAGGACCATTATAAACTTTATTGATCGTTTGACGGTAATGCAGCAAATCGCACTCGGCCAGGATTTCCGTTCCCTACTCACTAATTGACTCTTCCGTAACTTTTCAAGCCGTAAATTAAAACGAAGAGAAACTTCACTTAAAACTAACTACACCTTTGGTTGGAAAGCCCAAAGCTGCAACATTTGACTCACAGTCGTATTCCAGAAATCCACTCAAGTGTGAGTGTGAGAGTGCAAATGTGAGTGCAAACATCAAAGGTAAGGGTCAACAATTTTAGTACAGCCACAAAAGCGAATGTGAGTGGCCTACATCTTAAGGTATTTCTGTAGATGCGTTTTGGCCCTTACACTCACCTTTAGTCTCACTCACACTTGAGTGGAATTCTGAAATACGCCTGTATTGCGGATTTAACAGCCCTATTCCATTATCCACTTGAGTGTGAGTGTGAGAGGGCAAATGTGAGGGCATACATCTAAAGTACGGTTAGTGTGTCCTAAGGGCTGCGGGTATTTCTATAGATGCGTTTTGACCCTTTACACTCACATTTAGCCCCACTCACACGTGAGTGGATTTCTGGAATACGCCTGTTAGACGGTAAGTTTTTTTTTATTTTGAGTTTTTTTTTTTTAGCTGGGAACGTTCTTTTAAGTAAGATCGAAGAAAGGAATATTTTAACGTAGCTATTTTTTTTGAGAAACTTTGTACATTTTTGTGAAACTTTGTACATTTTTGTGAAGTTTTAAAAATGGAACAACGCAACAGAGCCAACTTATTACAGAAAGATATTAAAAATGCAGCAGAGATTTAAATAAACCAAATTTGCAATCGTCGAATAATAGTTGGGACGGTTCATGGTTAATGGCCTTAATCTTTCCTTAAATAAATAGCAAATTTGAATTGATATGAATGAAACGCAGTCGACCAACTGGCGTCCTCATGTTGGTGCACTAAGATTTAATTTCAATAATTTCGGCTCGGGGACACAATTACGAGTTCATGCTGATTTAGCAAGTATCTAGGCCTTCTAGAGCGATCTTGATAAGGGCTCGTACGCTGTCCTGGAGCCGAAATTATTGGCAATAAATCTTGGTGCCCCAGCACCAGGGCACCAGTTTGTTGGCTGCGTCTTGTTGATCCCGTTCTTCACTCGTGACCATGAGGGTTTTGGCAAAAAAATTTGAAAATTAAAAAATTGCTCACCAATTTCGTATTCACACAACCATTTATTTGGTGAATGTCTGTAAACTATGAAGTCTCCCGTTAACATTCCACAGAGTAAGGTCCTAAACCATGCGCAATGGCTCTTTGCCGTGACGTCACCGTGAGTTAGCCAATGACGAACGAGAACAACAGCTGTTTGGCCGTCTGATTGGACTAGCCCAGTCACGTGATATGCACGTCACAGCAAACATCCAATTTTAGCTGCCTAAGCAGACAAGAAAATTTCGTACGAAGCGATGTGTTACTACGTGCCAACAAGGTCAAAATTGCTGCACTCAAGTAGTGAGTGTGGCTTTTATTGACCAATTTTGACATCTTTGGTAAACCATCCTGCGACGCCATGCAGCCGCCATCCTGTTTAGGGCTTAACTCACAAACCCCAACTTAAAATCCAAAATTTGTTGGCCCATTGATCGATATTATGAATTGACTAGAGGAAGCCCGTGCTATGCACGGGGCCGGTCATGAATTAAGTTTACGGACACATTCCCGGGACATTTTTCCGGCACCCTTCCCGACGACTTGTCAGATTGATCGACCACTCATGCCTGGCTCCTGTTTGCATGCAGGTAGAATGGGAGAGCGCATTTGTAATGCGGGCCCGAGGAGGGGTGAAGTGATTGTTCGGTCCGACGACTTGTCAGATTGAACCTTTATTGAGTTGATCGCCCACTCATGCCTGCCTCCTGTTTCCATGCAGGTAGAGTGGGAGGGTGCATTTTCAATGCGGGCGCGAGGAGGGAAGAAGTGGTTTTCCTTTTAGTCTTCTTTATAATCTTTATAATAATATCGGAGGCCGGCTAAAAGGAAAAGGAAAGCCTAAAGGAAAACCACTTGAAAATGCACTCTCCCACTCTACCTGCAGCCAAAAAGGAGCCAGGCATGAGTGGTCGATCAATCTGACAAGTCGTCGGGAAGAGTGCCGGGAAAATGTCCCGGGAAATGTGACCGGCCCCGTGCATAGCACAGGCTTCCTCTAGTTATATAGATGATTGCAGATACCCTTCGTATATTTAGCCTATCTCGGGGATACCTTTTGAGAATCGGCCAGTGGCTAAAAGTCAAAAATGTATTAGATTTAGCCTACAAAAGTACATCTAAGCAGGATTACTTGAATACTGTCTACGATTTTCTCAAAAATTATTATTTATTATTTTTTTTGAAAAATTTGACTGGTATGACCTACTTAATAATGCTAATGTGGAATATCAGTGGCATGTTTTTCGATATTGTTGTTAACTGCATCGAACTACTTGCCCTTGTGTTAGTCTACATATTGATTTCAAGTTTGGCTAAAAAAAAAAAAGAGAAGTCGTCTATGGAAAAAAAAAGGAAACTGAATTCAAGCGATGAACACGGATACGACTTCAGCATACTCAGAAACAACATTGTTAATGTCATTAGAAATGCTAAACAAAAAAATATATAAATATGACAAAACCAAAAAAGGACACTGTCACATGCCTCAGACTGGAACGTGAAATCACTGAGACCTAGTCGAAATCGATAATGCCTTAGGTAAGACCATGGCTACTAAACTAACTGGCCCGACCTACAACGAATTAGAGGGGGTATACAAAATGGACGCCACGACTGTCCCACTCATTGAGGTCTGTTCGGGAATTCGCAAATCGCATCGGTGAAGTTTTGTACGGAGAGGAGCGACATCTGTTGGCATCTAGTGGCGGTTATCAAAATGTAATTTTAATTTTACGTAGATTAGCGTGACAAATTTTTATTATGTATTAAAATATTTTTAAATAGTTTTTAAGCTATCACTCAGCCACGGTTAAGCTATTTCGCTGCGCTTGGGAAAAAAAAAAGTGACACGTTCGTGTATCCAGAAAGTGTTGCAAGGGAAGGAACGTTGCATTTTTGTACGGACGGTGTCGCCCTCGGTTGACAGAAAGAGGCAATCATCGCTTAAGCGGCGTTTTCGGCGGCCATATTTCCCAACCTAGTGGCGTGTGCTATTTTTCATTCAAGATCCGGCCAGTACTGTAGATAGCCCTGGTAAGACCTTTAAACAAGAAAATGATATCTCTAATGTCATTTGTGAATCCTTTCAGTTTATCTGTGAAACAGTATGAAATGGTATGTGCTTTCACCCTTCTAAGTGTTTCTTTCTAAGTATTGGGGGGGGGGGGCCGTTCTGCAGGCTTCACTTATTCTATTATAATTTGGGACACGGAATTCAATAGGCCCGTCGCGTTAGAACACAAAAAAAAGAAAAATTGGTTGGTTTTGCGGACGGACTCTCTTTGAATTCGTTTTCGTTCTCTTGAAAATTTTCTTTTCCAGTAACCATTGTAATGTCTATGTAATTTCAGAGAAATTACAATGGTTACTGTAAAAGAGAATATTCTTATTAAAGAATTGTGAAACTGGTGTGATATATAAAAACGAAGAAGCGGTGATACAAAAATGAAAAGTAAGTAGGCCTATGTGAAAAAAAAAATGAAAAGCAGGTAGGTGAAAAAAAGGAAACGCGGGTATGTGAAAAAAGTGGGGGAAAAATTAAAAGTGGGAATGTGAAAAAAGCTGGTACTCCCGGCAGCACCCCTGAGGTTATTAATTTTTAAAAATTGCCCTGTAAATATAGATTTATAAGATAGCCATTAAGGTGCTGCTTTGCATTAAAATGCCACAAACCACATGTCTTTACCACGTCTGGTACCGAAGTTAGCGAATGTTCGAGTTTTAAAGCATTTTGCCGCATTGCGCTAGACGTAAAACGCAGGAACCTTTGGTGCCGATTTTGTGAATCTCGACCCATGTCATTGTTCCGATGCCGATATCAAATATCGGTCAATCTACGGTTGATATCAGCCTACGATTGATATTTGGACGGGTGAAGTTAAATTTTTTCCCTTACCCCATCAGTATGAGTCACGAAGCATGATGAAAACTGTTGCAACATCCAGGGCCGTATGGTGTAAGTCAGTTGATTCGTTCATTTTATTTGTCAAACCATGCACAAAGTATTAGACCCTTTTGTTCTCGACCAGCACAAAGCGACGCTCTTTTAGCTGGAGATGCGCCAGTTGTTTTATACTTCTGCCCCCCCCCCCCCTCGGGGGTGGGGGGGGGGCCCGGGTGGGGGGGGGGGCGGGGTCTCTACGCCCCCCCAACCTCCAGCCCCCCACCTTCGCTCTTCTGCCTTGTTTCCGTGATGTAATTGCGTCAGTTTCGGTCGGCGACTGAAAGAAAAACTGAAGCGTCAAACGCCAAACTGACCCTTTTGTTCAATTGACGAAAATCACGTTGAGTCACGTCTCCCCCCATCCCTCTCAACTCTTGAAAAACAAATGGACTAAAAAAACACTGGCACAGTCAGTCAGAGTGTTTGTTTTGTTACTAAATATGCAAATCGTCTTGTAATTTATTCAGCGTCGAGCCGTTTAGCGTGCTGGAAAACCCCAAATAGAGTTGAATTGACCTAATAATATAATTGAGGGAGGTTTTGTTTGTTTGTGTGGTACTGGTATTATTGATCATATCCAAAACCAAAACTAGTTAAAAGGGACCGCCAACTTCTGAACGGTACAGCCCTTCAAAGGAGTGATATCAACACACAAAAAACATTCGTCAAGTTAATCACACCGACTAATAGTTCGAAGGTTAAATGAAAACTAGAACATTGCTATTTTTGGTAGCAATTTCCAAGTGTACCTTTAACGTCCAAAGTATTCTTTGATGCGATTAACTTTGCAAATGTTTTGGTGTGTTGATATCACTCCTTGGAAGGGCTGAACCATTCAAAACGTGGCAGTTCCTTTTACCAGTTTTGGTTTTGGATATGATATCACTTCTAATTTTTTTAAATGGTGTATTAGGCTCAATTAACCTGCAGATGTGTAATAAAGTGTCACGTCAACAATTGCTTGAGTGGTATTTTTCCAGTACTTTAATTTCATATCACTTCTTTGAGAGGCCGAACCATTCTCAACTTTATCAGTTTTTGGTTTTGTTTTAATTTTTTTTTTAAATTCAGTTCATATCACTCCTCTGTGAGGCCGAACCATTCCAACCTGGTGGCCTTTTTACCAGTTTTTGGCTTTATTTTGACATTTTGTTTGTTTTCGTGAATTGGACGTAGACGCAATTTCTTTGGTTACGTTGTTTAGATTTGTGACGACACATTAGCATGTGTCTATACACATTGTAAATGTCCGAACTTTGGCCGCCCAATCAGACACGACGCCGACAATATTAATAATGGTTATAACAATACTTTCGTACTTACGCACCCTCCCACGACATTCCCGTTACTCCCCCCCCCCCCGCGCGGGCGGGCGGTAAACCAGAAAAGGTGTCGTACTGCAGCCATCCGTCAAGCCTGCCGCTATTTCAATATCGGTGAATAATCACCCTATGGAAATTAACATGGGGATGAGCGGACTAGAAACTAGTAACACATTTGCAACGTTATTGAAGATCAAATTTTGCATTGAAAGCCACGTAGCTGCTGGCATTACTAGACGAGTTAATTTTTTTGTCAGGTGGGTCATTGCTCTCCATTTTACGACAATTTAAGCTTTTGTGCCGCATTATTAATTTTCCCCAAGTACCTGAGAGGTGCTCAACTACGCTTCAGGATATAAGACAGTTACGTTATGGCGTCGCGCTACAATGGTTTACGCCCTTGACGATTGAATTGATGTGATGTTCCTTGCCTAACTTGGCGCGACACACTAGCGTGTGTCTAGATAACTTGGAACCTTTACTGTAACATGAAGCTTCTTAAAACCATTTTGTGATGAACTGGTTCAACTGTCCAGATTCTTTAATGCGCATAGAGGGGAATGCCCAGCTGAAACAATACACAACAATGTGAAAAATCCAGTAATTCCAATATGACGGCATTGAGCGGACTAGTGTGTTTTTTTTTTTTTTCATTTTTTTTTTTTACCTTTCCTCCATTTTGGAGTTTTTTAATCGTGGAAAAGAGACCAAAAGCCCAAAAGAGACATTTTGCTGAAAATTAAATCAAGTTGTTGCATGCACACGTGGGCTAATTATGCTGTCCGGTCAGGGGACTTATTTCTTTTGTTATCTCTACCCCGCAAATCAAATTCAATTACTTAGTTGTTGTTTGATATATATGTAATGTACAATTTGTCTGGCAAATATACAATGTAGTACGTATAAAAATTAAAAAAATAAACACTGTCATTACCTTGCTAAGTTTTGTCGGAATTATCTAGACACGCGTTAGTGTGTCGCCGCCAAGTAGACGTTTTATTGTTGTTGGAGCTTAATTGTTAGAGCGTAATTGTTAGAGTGTAATTGTTGTCAGATGGCGGCTCACTAGCAGACTGTGTCTTTTAACTGAATCCAACATACGTGATTTCAGCATACTGGTATAAATTCCCCATGCGGTAGAACACTTTGCAAACCGTTTGAATCAGGTGTCTTGGGTCCAGTAACGAAGAAAACGTCAACACGAAAATGTGGGAACGTGTCCTTCATGGAGAGAAAGTGTCCTCAATAACGCTGATTTGTGTTACCGGTGACTAGTAACTAGTCCGCTGGCTCCCATGTTAGTTCTCATAGGGTATAACGACACGTCTATAGCTGATTAGGGAAAGTTGCCAGAACTAAATTTCGGCAGACAGGTAACGCGTCATATGGTGAAGTGCCTTTTTCTAAAATGGGTGCAGCTAGAAGCACGTGGTCCTGAAGTGGCTCGTAAGTGCAAAATTATTGTTGCAACCATTATTTGTATTGTCATCCAACAGTAGATTATAACATGCTTAAGTGTTACACGCTTATCGTTTCAGTACCTAATTGTCAGAATTCATTGTTGTTGCAAATAGGTGGTTCACTAGTCATACTTAGTGTGGTTAGGTTGTTTTTGGGGCGCATGGCAGCAGGCCGCGGCCTCAATTAAAATTCAGAATGGAATGGTTCACTAAGAGACGGAGTATCTTTTATTGCAAAGGTTTGGTCGTTTTTTCCCCCACCAAATGAAAATAGTTTTTTTTTACGGTACGCGAATTCAAAATGAATTACCTGCCCCACGACCCGAATAAATTTCTCATTACTGGTTCAATAAGACATAGGGTATCTTTTATTCCATAGGAGTTGATTAGGTCCTTGCAATTACCATCCTGTTACGCTTTTTATTAATTTATTTGGAATGACAATACCAAATGTGAAAATTATGAGTGAGAACATTCATACAATAAAATACCTCCAGACAAAAAAGGTAGGGGTGACAATTACACCGTGGGACTTTTTGTACATTCACAAGCCTATGAAAGTCGTGATATCCACCCAAAACCAAAACTGGTAAGAGAAGCCGCCAAGTTTACAAAAAGGGTCGGCCTTTCAAAGTAGTGATATCATTCAACCAAGGAAAGGCCGCCAAGGTTAAGTCTATTAGCCAAGTTAATCGCACCGAATAATACTTTGGACGTTAAATGAAAGCTTGAAGATTGCTACCGCTAGTAGCAATCTTCTAGTTTTCATTTAACCTTCGAACTATTAGTAGGTCCGATTAACTTGGCTAATAGGATTAACCTTGGTGGCCTTTCCCTGGTTGAATGATATCACTACTTTGAAAGGCCGACCCTTTTTGTAAACTTGGCGGGTTCTCTTACCAGTTTTGGTTTTGGGTGGATAACATTTTTTCCCATTTCTTCTCCCACATTGTTTACGATGCGATGTTTCACGCGAACCTCCCCAGCTAAAAAAATTCTGTAGAAAAACTGCAGAAAAACTTCAGAAATAATCTGCAGTTATTTGGCCACTTTCTGCAGATTTAAAACTGCAGTTTTTCTACAGATTTGAAACTGCAGTTTTTCTGCAGATGAGGAACTAGAGCCACAAAAAATATCATTTTCGCAACCTTAGCAGTTATTTTAGTTGCCACTTTAGTATCAAAGAATTTCAGAGTCATTAGTTATTAGTGTATACATACCAGCATCCTATCTATACACCATATCACATACGTTTATATTATACTCTTAGGCTACTTACAACTGTCATAGTTGTAATTCAGCTAGCCAATCTCTAAGCGTAATCTGTATGGGCCCAGGCTTTGTATTTTGTGAATATCCGCTAAAATAAAGCAACGGTTGACGTGCCTTTAAACAATCAATTGGCGTAATTAGTTCTGCACATTTACAACCCTTTTTTGTCCGACCAAAACACATTAACAATTTAATAAGTGAAATAACATAACATTTTTTTCAATATCTGCAGAAAACCTACAGATTTTACCTTCAGCTTGCTAAGCATGAATAAACTGCAGAAATTCTGCAGATTTCATCTTCAGCTTTTCAGCCAATCAACATACTTTGAAAAACAGTTATAATTTCTATAGTCCTAACTATTTTTTTTCAAAACATGTTGTTAGGCTAAAAACTTCTTTAGAAAGTACAAATAAATAAACAAGAACCTGTAAATAAAAGTTAACCCATTAAGAACGGCAGTCAGGCTGAATTTGGTTATACTCAGGACTAGCAAAAACAACCAAAAAAAAGCTTTTGCCTGGCTTATATAAATAAATCGTCTCACACCCTGAAAATGGAGGAAAGAAGTTTGTGTAATTTTTTTCAGTCTTTTTTATCCCATTTCTAGTTTTAGTAGCAGTTGTAAAATAAAAATGAAAAAAAAAAACTTAAAGTTGTGTTGGGGTTTTTTTTTTTATTAGAATTTCAAAACTGTTACAGACAACTTTAAGAAATGAAGTAAGTTTGGGCATGACGTGTGCTGTCACCATTTCTACTTAAAATATTAATTTCTGACTTACACCAAAAAAATCACGATCAACAATAATAATTCCCATAAAAAGTGATAATAATGATTTTCTACCTCTAAAGGGCAATCATTTGTTATCATGTATATCAATTGTTGTGTGACTATTTAAAGATCTTGAAGCACCACTCGCGTTCCCGTAATTTGTCTACGGTTTGGCCGCCCGGCTGATATCGAGGCTCCGGGACAAACGTGGCCAAAACTTAACATTTCGTTTGCTGTCAACCACAAGGTATTGTAATCCCAAAACATTGCTTCAGCAACTGTTAAAATATGGTTAGATAAGAAGCTTTTTTAATTTTTGAGGGAAAGTTGCACTACACGATCAATACTCAACTCCGTATCTAGCGCTGTGCTGTTAAGCCTATTTTTCCGACGATCAAAATCGTAATAACTACTCAAAACTGAAAAGCGCTGAAAATTACTTCCTTTTGGCCCCTCAATATGGTCAGCATGACAGTGGGACGTACGAATTTCTTCATCTTTATCCACAAAAATCCAAGCCTCCGAAACCATAATAACTTAATCCTTGTATGGAAATTTCCACGTTTACAAGTATTCAAATATTACATCGCGGACGCATTTTTGGGTGTTCCTGTTCTGGAGGGAATGGGCGCTTTTCAGGCACACCCGTTCTTAATAAACGTGATAACTTGTATGATCTAACATATTTTATATTATGGAGTGTTGTTGCATACATTTTCGTATAATTTGAAAGTTAACCACGCTTTGTTTCTGCCAAGCTCTAAGAATGAACAATAACTGCAGAAATTTTGCAGATTTTACCTTCGGCTTGCAGTTTACAACATCTGCAGAAATTCTGCAGATTTTATCTTCACCTTTCTGAGAATGAACAATAACTGCAGAAATTCTGCAGATTTTACTTCACTTGCTGAGAGTGAACAACAAACTGCAGAAATTCTGCAGATTTTATCTTTGCTTGCTGAGGGTGAACTGAAAATAATCTGCAGATTTTTTCTTCACTTGCTGAGAACTGCAGAAATTCTGCAGATTTTATCTTCGATTGCCAAAAGTGAACAACAAACTGCAGAAAATCTGCAGATTTTATCTTCACTGACTGAGAGTGAACAACAGACTGCAGAAATTCTGCAGAATTCTGCAGTTTTTCTGCAGATCCTTAAATTTTCTGTAGTTTTTCTCTACAAAATTTTTTTTGGGGGGTCCCCCCCCCCCCCCCAACTATCCTGCATTACAGGGACAACTGCATCCTTGTTCATTACTGTACGTGAATGTGCTGGTCGAGTATTACATATTAAGCTTCAGGTATGGAATCACCATGGCCTATATTGAATTTCATGTTGTGGGGTTGGCAGTCATTTTTCTGCGGATAAACTTGTTGTGTGACAACAAAAATTATGTACGGTCGGCGGATCTATTACCGATTTATCTGATCCGGCCCACGTGTAATCACCTAATTATGCAATAACGCATTAAATCCATTAGAGATTTCAACAGTGTTTCGTAACTAAAATAAAGAAGGGTGGGGGGAAGGGAGGGGTGCATTGCAGTGACTAAAAGTATCAACACCAAAACAAAAAGAAAAAAAACTGGATAGTGCGGGGAGGGAAACCTATTAATGTTTTCCCCCTGGGAATGTGGTGGTTAACGGATGTAACCCTTCTCTACCCGCCCCCCTCTTAAATCAACACACGTTAAAAAACATTGGAACGCTCATTATGCTCGATTGCGTCATTGGTGACGCTCATTCAATCTAACCCTTCCTCCCCTACTCGTCTGGAACCCCTCGAAAACCTTTTTTTTTCTTTTACGTCCCAGGAAAATTAGTAGGGTGACATCATGCTTGCATCCTCCAAATGGAATCCGCTTATATCCATCCAGATTGTTTGCTGGTAGGGCAACTAAATGTAGAAAAAAAATGCTTTTGTAAAAATGTCGATGAAACAATAGGTGTTGCTATGAGACATTGTTTCTGACTGTCATGTGACCGTGGTGTGCTACTTCAGGCCACTCAGATAATGGATAATTGTTTGTTTATCTCTGGTATGTTGACTGTGGTGACTCAAGCCCTGTCCCCATTGTGGGCTGAAAAGAAATGTCATTTTTTCTTTAAGGTTTTACTGCCAAGGTAATATTTCTTCTTGATGAATTAATTAATTAATTTTAGGTGTGACGAAATATTCGAAAGGCTTTGAGTGATGAGCATTTTTTGGCATGCCGAAAATTAATTAATATATCGATAAGAAATATTACGTTGTTAACTGGTAGTGACACGGTAAAAAAAAATTAATAATTTTTCTTTTAAGCTCATAAGGGAGACAGGGCTTCAGTTGCCAGTCGACACACAAAACATGTGGATATAAATTCCTGTATGCGTTTACTTTATGGATGCGTTTCCCTTCCAGAGGTGAGCAAACTTGAAAAAAAAAATATCAAAGTTAAAATTTGAAAAATGACTTCAAACTTTAAACAATGTGTCTACTATGAATGGTTCATTTTCAAACCAAATGGGGGCGAGGAATGACAAATTGCGGGAATGAAATTCGTGGGTGCAATACCAAATACTTATTTTAATAGAAATAATTACACCATTCATTTGCCACCAGCAGCGAAAGGGCAAAGAAAGGGTCCGGAGCAGACCGCTAACGACTCGTCCAGTCTTTAAAGGTTAGGTTAATAAAATCACGCACAGAATTCGGATCGTAAAAGGAAGACCCTTAGAGAGTGCTGGTCAAGTAATCTTTAAAATGCGAACGCAGACGGGACCGAGACAGCCTCCTCTGTCAACGAATTCCAAGCTGGGATAACCCGGACACAGAAAAAATATTTTCTGCAGGTCTATTTAAATTTCGGGATAACTAATTTCAATGAGTGGTACCCTGGTAAGTGATGAAGTATTGAACTCAAAAAACGGGAATTCGAGTGATAATAAATTATGTATTATTTTATAAGTTGAATAAGATCGCTTTTTAATCTATGTAGGCCTAGTTCGAGGGATTCGAGTTTTAAGAGATTTGAGTCGTTGGCAGTATTGTAAGTTGCACATACCTGGCAAGGTCTTGGTGAATCGCCTCTGAACCGACTCCACGGTGTCAATGTCTTTTAATAGGTATGGAGACCAAATCTGGCTTGCATACTCTAGAATAGGGCGTACATAGACCTTGTAAGCCTGTATACATGTGAATAGGTTTCCAAAGCAGCGACGTATAATGAGGAGAGAAGATAATTTCCTGTCATAGGACTTGCTCTGCATATGTCCTAGCGTCAGCGCCCAACTTAGTGACGAAAGATGCATCCATCTTATGAGGAATTTGAAAAAGCTCTGATATCTGAAGGCGATGTGCACATCACTGTGTATCAGCCAAGCGTGATGGCTGAGGTGCTCTGTATTGATATGAACTATCAGTGCACAGTGTCTTCAGAATGAGAGCTTTTTAAATTCCTCATAAGGTGGATGCATTTTTTGTTGTCACTGTGTTATAGCCTACTTTCAAAGAAATCTGGTAAATCAAATTGTTTCAAATTTGTATGAGGGTGCCTTGTTAATTCCTAACTTTATTGTGCTGGATTTTTTTTTTATTTATATATATTTAGACTATGGTGTTTCATTACAAAATCAACGCTAAAACCCACAAATTAATATTTCGTAAAAGTGAGAGTGGCATTCGGTGTGAGAATTTTTATTTTCTTTTAGCAAAACTATTCTTTCTTGATTCTGCGTCCGATTTGATTTACGACGTAGTTAACAGTTGGCATCTAACTGTTCAAATTTTTAATATTCAAAGTTTAATTTTAAAGATAGTTTTTTTTTCGTTTTAAATATACGCTAAACATCGTTCCCATGCCAACTAGAACATTTAAAAAGGCACCTCGTGGTAGGCAACGGGGCCACAAGCACATAGGCAGGCAGTCAATTTAATTTTCGGGAAAAATACACGTTTTTCTTGGTCACCTAAATGTACAAAACAACACATAAATGAGAATGGATGCCTAAAAATCACCATGTACCCCGTTCCACAAGTTAATACTTAACAATAAAATCAACTTAACGTGTAAACAGCCGATGAGAAGTTAAACGTGTTTCTCCGAATCCTGAAGAGAAGCGTCTTTGTTGTTTCCATAGGGACACATCCGGCAGGACTACTAGGCGATCGCCAAATACACTAGATGCGCTAATTACGACAGAGAATGCTGCTGCAACTCAGTCTACCGTGCCTGCTTGACCTTTCTCTCAGTTTGCATTATCCTCCAAACAACCCACTGTTGCTCCGAATTTAATGTATTATCTTGTAACAATCTTGTACAACAATGCAAAAGTATTGTGATCTGAATGATGAACATTGTAAGCTCGAGGGTTGCCATGCCAACAATGTGACCATGCTGTTTAAGGGCGACAATTGCCTAAGCCCATTCCTTATATTCCAATCCTACCAAGCCAAGAGTAAGTGCTAATTTAGACTATTGAACTAGAAATTGTATTCCCTATTCCCCCCCCCCCCCTTTTGCCGCAACTTAAGATATCGTGCCCCAAATACATTCATAATAATTCACCCCATCACATGTTGTAATTTAGCAATATCACACCAATGCGGGCAAGCGTACGACATCCAGAATTTTTCTTGAACTATTAAAACATCTGTGGCAAATTTCTGGTAAATTACTTTCTCATTTCTCCCGAACGTAATCCCTTTTTCCTGCATTCTTTAACTTAATGGGGACTTTCTTGGGTAAAGGCAATTTCCACCATTTCTTAAATTTTGTGTACATCAATAATCAAAGCGAAAAACAACTGCTGGTTCGCCTTCTTTAATCGGTGGATCCAGTGGGAAAAAACCGCCTCTTGGAGTCGGCTAGTCTGATGTTTTACTGGTGATTTCGCCGTTACGGGTCGCAAAATTCACCGTGCGTTACGAAAAAAATTGGTTAAAGTTGTGGTGACCGCACTAAGCTTACTGGAGAGCGAGTTTAAGAAAGGGCTGTGCGTATCTTTGCGAGATCCGATTATTTTGTGGATACTTGGGGTTCTAACTAATAACGCATTCTCCTGATAGCAAGGACGTAACCACAAGTTCTAAAAGGCCATACAATATTTTAATTTTCGACAGTACCACAGTAAACAAAAGATATATTTACAATTAAAACAATTATATTTACAATTTACAATTAAAACGTCATTATTTTGGTGATTGACGGACTGTCAATTCGCCATCAAAGCGGCTTTCAAGATAGCGGCTTGATAGTCCCCTCCCCCCCTAGTTTAAAAATGGTACTCCTATATTTCCGACTTGGACTAGTGGTAGAGGCGTCATCCCTCCTCTCCCCCAAACACACATACACACTTTCGGCCATGTTATTTTCCCAAGCTTTACTTCTATCCCGTCATACAGCCGGGTGCTGCAACAGCATCTGCTGTTCCGTTTCGTTTTCAATCAATGTTCAACCATGCATAAAATTATAAACTAAAAGATATTTTTTTTATTGCATTTTTCTAGATTTTTGTGTTTTGTTGACGGGTTATGTTGAGTTGTGGTGGCGGGTGATGTGTTATTGTTACATAATAAATGCATCGATATGCCCCCCCCCCCAAAAAAAAAAAATGTCACTGAGTAGTTTCTCCTCACTGCCCCACCCTCTGGGCACCACTACCAAATAGCATGGTGCCATCACGGTTTATTTTATGCGATTAGCCGGAAACTGAAAGTGGAGCAATTTCGGGAGCTTTCATACGATGGCCGAATGTACGGGAACTTCGGCCATCTTGCAATATGCACAGCCCCACACATAAAACCAACAAACAAGTTTCCGAGAAAGCGACATACAGAAGCCGTATGGCGGATTAGTTCCGCATGCGATGGTTGCAGTCTTAAAAAGTTTAGCTGTTGCCTTTTTGTGCAATTTGCTAGGAGTCTACGATGCCCTTGAAAGCCATTCTTGCATGAGGGTTTCCCGCCCTTTGTAACAGTGTCAAATTGAAAGTTGCAATTAAATTTCTATGGGGGGAAGGGGGGCAGAGCCCTTCCACCCCCAAAATACCGGTAGCAATTCATCTTTATAGCGTCCCGTGACGCAGAGCAATAGAAGAGAAAGCGGTGTTACCCAAATTTGATGCGACAACCTGACAATCGTGCCTTAAGCAAAAGCTGTGAATGAGGTGGGATTTCGGGACGGTGGGGAGAGGGGGGCGGTCTGAGTGATGGGGCGTGCGATAGACCTTCATAGCCCTGCAGTTGTAATGTCAGGGCGGCAGAAAAGGGCGATAGCACGAATTCGGGTGAAAACGGGCCACAAGCTTGGGAGGGAGAGGTGTGTGGGGGGGGGGGGGCGGGGGGTTAGTGTAGGTTCCACAATATACCCTTGCTCTAAATTATGGCTTCCTGGATTCCACCTCGTCCGCACAAAGGCCTATAAATCAACCCCTTGCATCTGTGGGGGATAAATGGCCCTCCATGTATGATGTAATACACCCTGTTAATGATGGAGATGTGGGAAGGGGATAGGGGGAGATAGTATTGCAAATGCGTATATATACATGTGAGTATACGGACATACCACCATAGGGGGCGAGGGAATGCTTATACGTTTAATCAATGCAAAACATTTCGATGGTTTAAGTAGATAAGTAACTGCCTACGCGTATTACCGGGAGGATCTGGATGGTCGTGATCGCTCACATGTCGTTTGCTTATACTCATGCAGATTAGCTCTGCAAGTTGGTGACGTAGACTTTTCCCCACTTGCCTCTGTATTTTTGTGTTATGGTGCGTAAAATGGTGTGGAAGTATTTGTCGCTGAAATTACGTATTTGTTCGTGAGGGAGAAAGTCACACTAAAATACACAATTTTGGTAGTTTCCAGGGCGCCTCCTTCCGGGAATGCCTCTCCACCACGAACTTACGAAGTCGGTTGATTCTTATTAGTTTCAACCCTTAAAGGCGCCTTTTCATCTGTTCAATTCCTAGATGCAGCACCGCAGAATCTTTGAGCAAAATAAGGAAAATAGCGTTAAATTAAAAAAGGAACAACACTTCGCAGCAGCGCCGTGAATTTTCATAACTAAAACGAAATCACCTGACCCGCAACAGCTTATTGGATGACGGAGAATCTGGAACGTGGGTGCTGTGTTTAGAACTGTGTTGGGTAACGCATTCGATATGGTGAACAGCCACCTTTAAATTGGCTTTCTTCTGCCATGTTCAACGGAAAAACAACGTCTGCGAACTTTACGAAAGCTTGACTATACGGGGTTCGCACTGGGTTTTGTAATCCTTGGCTAGGGATAGCACGATACAAAAATTTTTTACCCCGAGAATTTTTGTTTTCTTTCCGCAAAACGAGGACCATGGTCGACTTACACTGAAAACCTCAGCAAATCGAAAGCCAAACCGAATTATACTGAGAATTTCCCTGATAGAAATTTGCTCACTTGATCGTGTACTTAATTCGCCCAATCACAATCGACTTACAGTGATAATCACGCAGTAGCTTTTGAAAGCTACTGCGTGATTATCACTGTAAGTTGATGTTCATTGGCTAAATTTAAAACTAAATCAGTTAGGCAATATCCTGCAGCTTTCATTGGTCGACGCAGCATAATGCTAAACCGTGCAAAAACATGGCGAGCGCTTTCTGAAGTTGATACGCTTTTGGCTGTCACTCGCTTCAAACGTTACACAATTGACATGTTACGATACGTTTGTTGAATTAATTTCAAATAAAAGTATGTATTTTCCTACCAGTATCAGTTCGGAAGGCCTTTCTTTTTAAATATGCACTATGTCGTTCATTTCCGTAGCCTAGCAACGTCTGCAATCACACGTAGAAGCCGGTGGCGAAACCCGTGAATCCGCCTGTGTCGTTAGGCCTAACGTCAACGTAACCTAGCAACAAATTCTGAACACCGTTTTGAAATTTATTACGCTCCACTACAGTCCGTATTTGATTGTTTTTTTTTATTTACTCTTGCAATTTTAGAAAAAATAAAATTATGTACTGCATTTATTAATTTATTATTACGGAATTGTTTAAAGTAAAAAGTTTGGGGGTGTGCGCCAATGAAAAATTCTTCAGCGGCGGCGAATATCAATTTTATTCCTGGCAGCCGTAGTGCCAATCAGTGCACCGATATTTGGATGGCAGCGGGACTTTTATAAAATTTTTAAATGTTTCATACGAAATTTAGAGTGCTGAATACTGAAATATGACGTGAAATTCTCTAACTAAATACCCCGCGAGCTATTGGAAATTATCAAATTTTTTTCAACACTCGTGTTTTGGCCCATTAAACTCACTCGTGCTATTTATTGGCAGATAATTTTCCTTGTGCTACGCACTCGGGAAATTAATGTCTGCCTAAATAGCACTCGTGAGTTTATAGGGGCCAAAACGCTCGAGTTAAAAAAAATTATCGATAATTTCCTTAGCTCTTCGGATATTACGTATGATAATCACGCAGTAGCTTTCAAAAGCTACTGCGTGATTATCACTGTAAGTCGGTGTTCATTGGCTAAATTTAAAACTAAATCAGTTAGGCAATATCCTGTAGCTTTCATTGGTCGACGCAGTGTAATGCAAAACCGTGCAAAACATGGCGAGCGCTTTCTGAAGTTGATACGCTTTCGGTAGTCACTCGCTTCAAACGTTACACAATTGACATGTTACGACACGTTTGTTGAATTCATTTCAAATAAAAGTATGTATTTTCCTACCAAAAACAATCAGGAAGGCCTTTCTCTCGAAATACTCACTGTGTCGTTCGTTTCCGTAACCTAGCAACGCCTGCAGCCACACGTAGAATCCAGAGGCAAAGCTCGTTAGCCGGACTGCGTCGTTAGGCCTAACGTTAACGTAACCTAGCAACAAATTCTCAGCACCGTTTTGAAATTTATTACGCTCCACTACAGTACGTATTTATTAATTTTTTTCACTTACTCTTGCAATTTTAGAAAAAGTCAAAATATGTACATTTACTAGTGCATTATTACGTAATTGTTTAAAGTAAAAATCTTTGGAGGTGTGCGCCAATGAAAAATACTTCAGCGGCGGCAAATCTCAATTTCATTCCTGGCGGCCGTGGTGCAAATAGGCGCGCCAATATTTGGAGGGCAGCAAGCGACTTTTATAATTTTTTTTTAATTCAGCATACGTAATTTAGAGCGCTGAATAATGAAAAATGACGAGAAATTCTCTAACTAAATTCCCGCGAGCTAATGGAAATTATCAAATTTTTTTTCAACACTCGTGTTTTGGCCCATTAAACTCACTCGTGCTATTTATTGACAGATAATTGACGTCTGCCTAGCTCTCGTGAGTTTATAGGGGCCAAAACACTCGAGTTAAAAAAATTATCGATAATTTCCTTAGCTCTTGGGATATTACCTATGATAAATTCCCCTGCGAAACGAAAGTGAAACCCTAAAACGAAACCACTTCGGAGAATCGTTTTGCGGAAAGAAAAACAAAAAATTCTCTCACCGAATACCACTCGTGCTTCTATGAAATCGATAATTTGTGCGTTTTAGCACTCAACTCCTTACTAACAAAATTTCACTCGGCCTTCGGTCTCGGAAAATTAAATCTAGAAAGGAGTATCGTGCTAAAACACACAAATTATCGATTTCATAGAAGCACTCGTAGTATTATAGCCGATAATTTTTTTTAATTATCACGATAATTGATAATAGCTCGATAATACAAATTTTGAGGTTGGAATAACCATTTTAATGTTGTTAATTAAAAAAAAACCCGTGGCTGAAGCCTACAGTGCAACCTTCACGAATGTGAATTCTGTGGCACTCGCAATTGTGTGGCCAATAGACATGAAAATACACGTGCCATTGTCCATTGCTTCCTCATCATGTGCGAACAATTCAGCAGTTGTGCTGAATCCTTAAATATTGTCTTGCATTAAACTAAATCTCCAATAATCTAAAGTGGCTAGCAACAGTGTTGCACTCTTGGTTAGAGAGCCGTTGTAATTCTACGCGCAAAGTCGCAAACAGCTTGTTTCTCGCTATTACGGTTTCCGAGATATGACAATTTAAGCATTGGGTTGCCCGATATACGATAAATCAGAAGAAGTGCGATACGATAATCGACAATTTTTTTTATCGAGATATTGTCGAATTATCGTGCCATCCCTACTTCAGCAGTACTTGAATTTTTAGCTGAAGTTTGCAAAAGGCCACTCCCAGAATTCCGCGTAGATTTTATTTTTACCCTTGAAAAAGCTTGAAGAACTCCCACATTTCTTCAATAAACGGTACACGTAGAAATGTAGTACAGTAAGGCCAGGTCGCTGCAGCCAATGAGAATGCTTACCGTTTATGTAAAACAACGCACTAATCATTTTCATTGGCTGCAGCAACCTGGCCGCGCGGCCAAGTCACTCAGTGCGCGGGCGGCCTTATAGCCACCTTTACACACTTACGTTTCGTTGGAGTGACGTGACCCGGATTGGAACTGGCGAACCAGTCAATCACCAGATCAGTACCAAACCACCTTTACCGATCCGGCCATTTGTCCACGGGCATTTAATACTTGTTAGGTTAATTTCTAAATATAACTGTTAATGTCTATAGCGCCTGAAATGTAGTTGTCAAACAAAAAAAAATGAACTTTCTTTCTCACTAATCTGAGAAAGAAAGAAAATACAACTGCCCCGACTGGGGCTCCAACCCAGGACTTCCCACTGGCTAGACCGGGCGCTCTAACCACTGCGCTACCGGGGCGGATACTGGCTAAGCAGCTGTTCAGTCTTTCTCAGTGATGACCAAGAGGTCACAAACGTAAACAAGGAGGGAAAGCAACGTTGCTTCTCGGCCTCCACACTAGAAATAATGCGAGGAATAAATAAAGATTTTACCGTGTGATTTTTTTCTTCATTTTTGTTTCTTTAGTTATTAACTAAAAGCCATACGACTGAATTTAGTTAACGAATTATTCCTACTCTCATGATATTTGAACTTCCCCCTTCGCTAATTCTTTAAGATGTGCTGTTTAAAAGTTAAAATCTTACATTTTCATGTGCCGTGCCACACCTAGTTCTTCATCTAATTTTAGCTTTTCACACAGTATATTGATTTGACTCGGCACAACCAATGGTTTTAGTCGACGAAATTCAAAATGACTCCTGGGTTATGAATATACAAATATTCATAAAAATTTATTTACGTATAGTGTACATTCCTTAGCTGAAAACCTTTCCAATGAGACAGGGTTCGTACACGGCCTTGAATTCCTTGAAAACCATTAAATTTGAAAACCGAAAATTCAAGGCTTGAAAAACCTTGGAAATTGGAATCTTTGTTGTTGGGAGTCTTTAAACGACCTTGAAATTCTGAGTGTACTTAATTGTTTCGAATCAGATTAATGCCCTAACAGTAATATTAATTTAAGTATGAAATTAACTAAACGAATAGAAATAGTGAGTGTATCAGCTGAAGTCATTTCTTCCGACCACAGTGTTTCACTCGGATTGGACTTGAGACAGAAAACTGAGAGAGATGGGGCCGTGCAGTGCAAGCAATTTTTTCCAGAAGGGGCAGCTGAGCAAGTGGTTGTTGTTAGCTGTTGTATTCCTCCTTGTCGATTGGTGAAAGGGGAAGACATACGCTCATCATTGTTTAGGACAGGTTAGCTTCCTACTGCAAACTAAGAACACAGCGACAATGGAGCTAACAATGACAGACAGCTGGTAAAGTACTGGAATTAAAAGATAAGTTTGATCACATCAGTAGAGTAAGAACTAGTAAGAAGACTTACTAACATAAACACAGAGAAATGAAAGAGTAGGCACAAGTTATAGTTTGTTTTATGAACTGAACCTTAACGAAAAACGCGCACTATAATGATCATTAATTCCTGGTTGACTTGCAACAGAAATGTCCTCGAGCGAAGCGACACGACGTCGAATGAGCGAGCGAGACTCGGCTAGTATACTGGAATTAAAAGGTAAATTTGACAGTCTGCTGTGCAAAGAACCTTGAAACTAGTTGTAAATTAACCTTGAAAAGCCTTTAAAAAAAGCCTTGAAAATGGCTTTCTACGTAATGAACGAACCCTGAATGAACGACTAAGAAATTCACAGGCCAGTATTCACCTCGAGCCCTCTACCCTGCACGACGCAGTTTCTTCTTTAATTGCCATTTCCAACAAAACGGATCCTCTGGAACACGCCACTTACCCGATGAAAAGGTGAATGTCAGGTGAGTATTTGCTGACGACAGGGAGTCAACAAGGCTTTGCCCGCAGTTATTGATGCAACTGTTAATGAACCTGACGAGCGGTTGGCAATCAACATTGACTTTTGGAGGAGACGACGATAAGAAACTTGAAGCATCAACTTGAAAACGAAGTCAGCCTGCGGTTACGGTTTACATTAAACAGGAAGATTGGTTCAGAAGAGACGGTAACTTTAGCATCAGCGTATACGTATATCATGCAAAAATCCCATGAGGGTAAAGGGATCCATAAAGTTTTCGCCACAGAAAGTAGTGATATCAGAGCCAAAATGGCTGCCACCAAGTTTGTGGTCCGAACCCTAATCACTCAAGCTAAACTGAAAGTCACTGAGGTGTCAGTTAAGATTGAGTGATCAGGGTTGGGACAGAAAACTAGGTGACATCCATTTTAGCTCTGATATCAGTATTTTCCATGGTGTCCCTTTACCCTTATGAGGTTTTTGCATGATATCGCCCCTTTTGGTTGTTTTATGGGTTTGCTTTAGTGAAAGTACAGAATGGGAGCTCCTTATGAAAATATAATTGTAAATCGTTTCCTGAACAGTGAAGAAAATCTCAATTTTCTTATAATTAATGGTCGTGATTAAAGGGACATAAATCCTTCCGTTATGTCGTGCGATCCATTGAGAATAGCTATTGCAGCGTTTACACAGGTTAGAGTTAATGTCGCAAAATCATCTATTTTACGCCACAAGACGCCGTTTCGTTGGATCTTATTCCGACCCGTACCAACCGTTTAAAAAGAAGCAGGTAAATGAGGAACTTTCTACGTGCCGACTCTGGATACTTTTTGTGGCCATCATTTGTTGTATTGTTTTGTTCCATTATTTGTTCGATTATATGTTCCCTTATTTGTTCAATATTCGATTTGTGCGTCCGGCCTTAACATGACAATTTCTTACGGATGTTCTAACCGACACATTGTAGCTGTACGCACGCCCCCCGTATTTAAAACTTCTACCCTCTAGTACCGAAAGGGAGATGGATGCAGTACTTGAGGCTAGTTTTAAATACGTCCCGCTTCTCGCTTAGTGGTTCTCGTGGGATTCAAAGCTAAGGGCGTGTTTACGCAACCACTCGCCTTTGCATTCTCGCAGCGAGAATCTAGAAATGAGCTGAAATTCCAACATGGCGGCGGTTTTAGCTCTGCCAGCTCGAACGAAACGAGTCAATAATTGAGTTGAGAAGCGATTGGGAAAATTGTTTCTTCAGGAGGAATTCTTTATCTTACTGTCACGAATTATAAGACCAGCAAGCATTTGCTCAAAAAATGTCGGATTTAGCTAATCCAGGAAGCGTTGTTACCAACCTTTGCCATCGCGATTAAATTTCAGCTGCGAGAATACAAAGGCGAGTCGTTGCATAAACGCGCCCTAAGATTTTCTGCTTTAGTGTGGCCCACCTCGAGTACTGATTTCATGAGTACGGTACTGATGTTGCGTAAGTTTTTCATTTCCTAGGCTTTGCACGTTAAACGCAACAGTGAAAATTCTTGGCTGTTCGTCTTGTTTGGATATTTTGTATGTCAGGCAACAACTTGCTTTTTCGATATGAGGGGTGCTAGGGCAAAATGTTGGGCCCTTGCTTAACAAGTAGCTAATTTGGGAGGCAAAGTTGCACTCATTCCATAGCAAAAAATTTTGAATTTTGTTCCTCCTGCCCCCCCCCCTTCTCTCTCTCTCCTTCTCCCCCCTCCCCTCTTTTATCTCCCCCCCCCCCACCGTCTCGTGGATGGACCCTGGTGCCTTGGATCATTTGCACCACCCCTAATTGCGGTACTGGCGTCAGGCCTAGCGTCCGTTCTACTGACCGAATTATCTGCATTTTTGTGTAGGCTGATAGTTACTCTTCAGTTACAGTTTTCAAGTCCTGTTTTTTTCTTTTTTTCAGAAAAAGCTAATGGAAATAAGTTACGGCTAAAAACAGCCAGTGCAGCCTTGCCTCTATCATGCAGACGAGATGGAAAGGCTTTGATGCCGGGCTCATGGTCCGTGATTGTTATGCCCTGCTGAGAGGTCTCAATAGTTCGATTTCTTTCCCCTGAGTAGGCATCATTGTTGCACTTGATAGTTATACCTGCTGGTCACAACATAAATGTCTATGATTCAAAATTTTGAATCATAATTTTGGGAATTATGTTGAAAATGATTTCTCGTTTTTCACAACGAGGACACTTTTAATGTCCAGCTAATTTTCGGTAGCTAGCTAGCTAGCTGACTGTCATCTTCCTCAGGCACTCCGACAAAAGTATTTGGTCTCCTCGTGCTGCTACATCGTCGTCTGCGTCGAATTTGTAACCGACGCTCCTCGTGACCTCCCGTATTTGGTGGGTAGCTCATCTATAGCTTCAGCTGCAGCCAAGCTGTTGCTTCAGCTGCAGTTACCAGTTAAATTAACGGCAGTTTCATTTACCAGATATGCACCTGTAGTTATTCAATAACAACCAGTAATATTCACGCACAAATTTGCTGCAGTTCTATAAGCGTGAGTAAGGCTTGTTGCAGACGGACCACAAAACGCGTGGAAATCGCTGCAGAAACGACGCAGCTATCGCGTCGGAATCGATGGTACCTTTCACACAGCCTGAATTAGCTCAAGGAGACCTACCGATAAACGCAGAAACGCGCCACACATGCGTGTGAAAGCAGCAGTTAGATCCCATACATTTTACCTGATCTGCCACTGATTGCGATTTTTACGCCACAAACGCTCCACAAACGCTAAAAATTGCGTCTGCGATTGTGGCGCGTTTTGTGGTCCGTCTGAAACCGTCCTAAAGCTGCATCAAAAAGATATGCCTTAACATTAGTGAAACAGAAAAAAGAACATGTAAGTACAAACGATTGAAGCGATGCCGAAAAAACTCACTTATCGCTTATAATTTGCGTTAGTACTGTTCCTTACATGGGGTTTTCTTTTTTCACTGGTTTTAAGATTTTTTTTTTAATGCAGCCTTTCATCCCAAAAGTTTTTAGCGTTTTTGTGCATTAATGGTATAGTATTAACACACAATGCACTCGTGAAGAGACAGTCAGCTTTATGGTACCCGAAACAGGTATTTATTTCTAGCAGCAGAATTTGGTCAGATAACATTTTTTTGCATCAGATGCAATCAAAATTGGTAACGGGTCTATTGATTAAGAAGGATAGCTGGATATTAATAAGTAATTAAGCCTTACACCACGGGATAGATAGGTGGTTGGGTTAAGGGAGGGAGGGAGGGGAGATTGTCAGGATGCCGTATCTCTGTGACCCACGCCTAGTTGCAGTTAATCCAGTCGCACAAAAGCGGGGACCCGATTTCATCCATCATCGGGGAATGCTGTCAGGGGTCCTCGTCAGGGGAAATTGGCTGCACTTGTCAGTCCGCATCCGGGGCTGCCTGGGTCACGTGCTAGCGGACGTGACATGGCGACTGCGGTCGGCGACTGTCGGTCCTTGGGACGGCCGTGTCATATATTGGAGGTGTGGGCGTCGACTGCGTGGGTTGGAGTGTGCGTTGTGGGGGAAGGGAGGGGCGGGGGGGGGGTGACTTGGGCGGTCAGGATAATGTCGGGGGAGGGAGTATAAGGGCTGGAGGTGAATTTGGGGCAAGCAAGCGACGTTGCTTTGATCATCAGTGTTTGTCACTGGGTTGTCGCCCGGGGGCCATTGAAGCTGTCTTCGGCGTGTCATGGTTTTTTCTTTTCTTTTTTTTCTTTTTTTGGCATGTTTGTGTATGTTTGCTGGTTTTTGTTTCTGTTTAGTTTTGCTTGAAAAAGTACCGAGTAGAAGGAGCCGGAGATAACTGTGGCGTGTTGCCTGCTGAATGCAGAAATAATAATAATAATAATAATCGAGATCCAATGCGTGAAGCTTGTCGCAGCATTTAACCATAAGAAGAAATGCCGCAAACATTTTAGTCGGCATTGCCGGCTTGTATTGGCGTTTCACTTGGGCCCATGTTCTCAAAGGCCCGTCAATGTCCAGTAACCCTTAAAATGACGTCCAGAATAACTGTGCTACGCTATGGGTTTAGTCGTAAGCGTTCGAAAGTCTGGTTTTCTTCAGAGGGACTAAAAATTTAGCCTTAACAATTTGATGGTGAGAAGAAATGAAGCTGCGGTTAAGACGACAAGTAATGAAAATCCTGTTGTCCCGGCTGCTACGACTCTAGTTTGTTTACTTTTTACGCAAATTACCGTATAATGTAATTACGGGCATTATATTAATTAATTAATTAACTAATTACGTAATTCATTTGCCACCAGCAGCAAAAGGGCAAAGAAAGGGTCCGGAACAGACCGCTAACGATTCGCCCAGGTTTTAAAGGTTATAGGTGAATAAAATCAAGCACAGAATTCGGGTGGCAAAGGAAGGCATTTAGAGAGTGTTTGTCAAGTAATATTCTAAAAACCGATGCTAACGGAGCCGAGACAACCTCCTCAGTCAACGATTTGTCTAAATGTGTATTTTGTGGCCTAGTCCAACTTTCAACTATGTTTTCCTAGAACCGTGTACATAGTTGAAATTTGGACTAGGCCACAAAATACACATTTAGACAAATCGTTCACTGAGGAGGTTGTCTCGGCCCCGTTAGCGTCGGCTTTTGATTCTAGGAAAAAACGCCTCCGACAAAACGCTCCCGGAAAAACGCCCCCAGGAAAAAATGCCCCCGGGAAGAAACGCCCCTAGGAAAAAACGCCCCCAGGAAAAAATGCCTCCAGGAAATAATGTCCTTAACTAAATAGTTTTTGGTTTGCATATTCAGGTTCACTACATTTCTTAACTACACTTCTTTAAGTAGTAAGGTTCAAAATTGAGCTGGTTCATCTATACAAGAATTAGTTTGCTTCAGATGACATAAGGCTCCAAGAAATTTATTTTAAAAAAAGGTTAAATATGAGTAGAGATTCCACTAGCGAATTAATATCGTTACGACAACCTGTCCGTTTGCATTTGTTTTACTTTAAAGGTCATCGTGGTTGAGTTATGAGAGGGTTCAGCCTGGTTGCTGGAGGTTTGCGGATCTGGTCGAACCCCTGGAAAGGGGACCTTGGCAAAGTCCCCGCCAGGACTGCCGGACAGGGCAGCCTGAGAGGCTACCATGCTCCTTCAGCGGCTATGGGAACTATTCTGGCCAATTCTGGACAATCTTTCATCCCCTACGATGATCGGAGGTTTCACGGATCGAATTCCCGGGTTGGCACCTCCCTTTACCAGACATTTCTTCTTCTCTAAAAGTCTGGTAATGTTCAAAATTGAGCCGGTTCAGCCATACAAGCATTAAGTTGCTTCGGCTGACTTAAGGCTCAAAGAAATTAATTTTAAAAAAATACATAAAAAAAACTTTAAAGATATACCGTTTTTCTTAAAAACCTATACAACTTAGAAAGGGACATTATAATTGTGAGCACTATAATTGTCCCTAGTAGGGATTCCTCTAGCGTGTTTGTACCTTTATGACACTCGCTTCGTTTGTATTTGATTTGCTTAAAAGATATACTGTTTTGCTTAAAAACTGAGGTTATAATTGCGGAGATGTCTAGAATAGAGAGATCTCAAGAATTGGAGACGGTGTTCTGGTTCCAGAGTCTTTTTTTAAGGAGTAAGAATGCTAGTTTAAGGAAAAAAGCAGCTACGTATGTGAATTGCGCTAAGCAGCTAAGTATGTGAATTTAGTAAATACGCAAATATATTATTTAAATAAACTTCTTGAGCTGTAAGTCATTTGAAGCAAACAAATGCTCGTACAGACGAATCAGCTCAATTATGAATCTCACCGGACGGTTTTGAAGGAGAAAGAAGTTTAGTTTAAGGAAAACTAAAAATGCTAAAATGTTTTTAGTAGCTAAAAATGAATTTTAAACGGAGGGTAAATACGCAAAGATGCTTTTTTTTTTATATAAATTACTTGGAGCATTAAGTTAGCTGAAGCAAACTAACGCTCGTATAGAAGAGCCATCTTAAATCTGACGCTCAGATAAGATGACCACCACTGGGGAATTTTCCCTTACTTGGGGGCGTTATTTTTCCGAGGGGCGTTTTTTCCTGGGGCGTTTTTTCCTGGAGACGTTTTTTCCGGGGGCGTTTTGTCGGTTTTTTTTTCTTTCGGATACCATTATGTAGATGCTAATAATAATTAAACTACACGTAAATATAGGTCTGCAATTACTGTATCGCCGTCCAATATCGTAACCTTACGTACCGCATAACACACGGGGGGTTGGTGTGGGGGAAATAATCTGGGTATTACGTCCATCCCCGTCCAAACATCTTGTAAGAAATCAGCTTTAAGACAGTCTACAGGTAGAAGACTGACGACCGAATCGTGTCTTTTGCATCCAATTTCTTGGCGCCACTTGAAACCCTCTCGCCATCAATTGCTCCCTTCGTTGCATTCGTTAACCCGCGACGTTAACTCCCATAATCCCAGTCGTGCTAATCACAGCAAATCCGAGCAGCAAACATGAGGGGTTGGAAAACAGCTCCATTACGCCGGCGGAAAGAATTAAAGACGACCTTTAAGATGAATAAAAGAAATATCGGGATCAACATTGCTGCAAAAATGCGAAGAAAAAATTGCAATGACTTCTCGAAAAATGAAGAACGTGCACAGGCACCCTGTGTTAACTCGACCCATATGGAGTAAGAAAAACCTCGGTAACAGATGACATGAAGGCAGACCTAGCAGTTCTACATAAAAAGACGAAAATGACAAGGAAAATAACGAAATTTACAATTTTAGTTATTAGCTTTGCATAGTAAAATGAAAGCATGGCAAAAGCCACTAAGTCATCCTATGTTAGAAGCATAATTAAAGTAATTTAAAAGGATAACAACCACCAATTTCTCATCTCAGAAACGGCAGCCGATATGCACCATCAACCTGCTCCTTGTGAAACCAACACGCAAGACAATGTGTATGCAAATCAAGTCACGTGTTTCTTAGGTATATATGATCCATTCGTTGGCGCTAGGGGGGGGGGGGGTTGCACATGCAGTATGCCTGCAAAAAGTGTAGAGCTTAAATGTTTTAATTACTGTAAAATATTCTTTCCTTGTGACTTGGTTTCCCTATAGAAGAAGATTTGGTCGTGCATTTCGGCTGCCGTTTCTGCCTCTTCTGGTAGGAGAAATTGGTGGCTTTCATCCTTTTAAATTACTGTAATTATGCTTTAACACAGTGGCTTTTGCCATGCTTTAATTTTACTACGCAAACCTGATTTTCGAAACGTTGTTCTTTTTTTTTTATGTATTGCACTGCTTGGTTGCCTTCCTGTAAACTCGACCCATAAGGGACCGTTCATTATTTATGAACGGGGGTGGGCCGGCGAAAATGAGTTTTTTTGTACTGGCGACGGCAATCCACTAGTCCACCCCCGTTGATAAATAATGCACCGTCCCTAAGTACTAACATCGCTCCCACCTTGTTGTATGAGTTATATTGCAAACAAAAACGTCAAGTGTGTCGTAAAAAAAAGGTTGTACGATTGAAGTTTCAGTTTACTTGTTATAATGTACACGGATAAAAATTGATTATTCATAATTGAAATAATCAATATACAATTGATAAAATTGCATCTACTTAAGTGTTGTTGCACTCGAATTGAAAATATTCTTAAAGCACAACAGCGCTTAAACAGATGCATTTTTTCGATTGTATATTTGATCATTTAAATTTGAGAGAACCAGTAGTTTTAGAGCGCTTTAAGTGTTACAAGCTTGTAACCATACGTAACTAGCCACATCGCTCG
>JAHWFP010006075.1:0-15834 GCA_023313725.1 Lithobius niger
AATATTGTTGCCCTTTATAGTTTACTCCCTGGTACACGAGGACTAACCCAAATTTTCACTCAATAATTAAGGATGTGGTAGCTTGTTTGTTTCGTTAAAAGAAATGTCGTTATGCATTCCTTTGCTTGGTGCAAGCAAGAGCTAGATTATATAGCGCTAGATGTTGTCAGATTTCGTCTGCTTTCAATCGGTGATAGTGCCACTTTAAGCTTGTGTAAATTATTTCATCAAGTAGGCCTATTTAAACCCGATTAGGTATGCGCGATGCACTATAGGATTCATTGGCACAATCCGAGTTTCTTTGTTGGTTTTTAAAATTTAACTCTTAAATACAGGCACCAACCAGGTTCTGAAACGAATTACTTTTTTGCTGGGTTATGTATGTTTAGTCTTTCGTAAATTAGGGAAAAAAATGAAGTTTGCTTTAGGAAGTGGTAACTGAAAAAAATGTAGACTGACCGTCACTTTATAGCTGTAAATTACAGAATAATTTCTTCCCAGCCTGAAGGGTGTATCAGTTCGCCGTTTGTGGCCAACTTCGAATCTAAAGTTGAACCTTACAGATTGAGGAAAATGTTGCGCCGAGTGCATTTGTGTTGGAAGAGGGGGGGGGGGGGGGGGGGGGGTGAAACCCACTACTACAAGAACAGACACAAAACGGGACAAAAATGAGAACATAAAAAGCTGGGTTAAAAGCCATTATGTAAAAACAGAAATCCTCGTTTTCCTTTTAAAAATTGTGTAAATGCCGATTCATCACGTCAAAACTCATCCAAAAAGCGGGAAAGAAATGGTTTCATACATTTTTCCCCCTTTAAGACACAGAAATTTTCATTTGTTTTCGGTAGTTTTGCAGCGTTAATATTTTAATACTGTCTGCCAAAAAAGAAAATATCACCGCTGCTCTCATCAGGGATGGTAGCTAAAACCAAAGCAGGACCTCAGGTTAATAGAACGATGCTAATTGAGACTCCATCGTAGTGGCTCTACTGGGTTTGGCTTCGCTGCATAGCTGTGTCTACCGTCCCTCTTCGTAGCTGTCTTGGTACGTTATTTTTTACGTTTAAATTAATCCAAAAAATTTATTCAACAAAACGAATAGCTTGTGGTGTCCGCCGAAACTAGTGTGGTATCAATAAAATATGGACCCATCATAAAAAAAAATTAAAAAACCAAGCACATCTGGAGAAGGAAAGGAAAGTTTGTACTTTTTATGTTATTTCAAGTATCGTTTTTACGCCCCCTCTAAATATTTTTGGGGGGGCAGTTGCCCACCCTACCCACCTGGTAGCTACGGCCTTGAAGGGAATTGAAGGAGCTTGGATGGCAAAGGGAATTGCCGACTTTGGGTGTTTTTAGAGACCTTAGCTTGGAAAGTGCATTGAGTTAAACTCATAACAACGTGAAAATAGGCCTATATATTTTTTAAATGAAAACTACAATGTTATGCATTGTAACTATTGAAGGAGGGGGGGGGAGAGACGAAGTTTGATGCTCAAAATTAATTATACTGTTTTTAATTGAAGGAAAAGGCTATTACTTTGCATTCGGATCGAGATCACTATGGTCGGAGCCCTGAAATAAAAATACAAGATACACTAAAAAAATGCCCGGTAAAATAATAGAAGTTGTGTTTGCCATTTTGAACAAGGTAGAGTTCATGAGAAAAAGTTACGTTAAATATTGCTTTTATAAAAGCCTAGGTAAAAGATTAAAATAAACCAGCTTGTGTTCGAATGCTAGAACGCATAAAATTTAAATGTATTATCGCAGCCGCAAATAATATCGTGAGTGTAGTCAAAGTTTTCATAGTTGCTAAAATCGTCACCTTAGTAAAATAAAAACATTGAAAACGGATCATCAAACATGTAGGCTAGAACAACACTAAGCTAGTCGGCTTTATGCCTGGAAACAAATTCGAGAGTACAAGTAAATATTTACATGTTTGTGGAAAATGGCGACGGAAATTGCGTGCGTCGGCGCTCAGTTTGAGCACTTTTTCAAATTGATGTGTAGGACCAAAGTATGGCGAATTTTGAGGTTCTGTTTCCGCAGGATGACAGATAAAGTTCGGGTTTATTAAATGCTGCAAACCAGAGTCGTTTTGGTTCATTTTCCATGAAGATAGAGAATTTTAAAGTTGGAGGTGAAAAATAGACCCACGCTCGTGAGCGCTAAGAAAAAAAATAAAGACCCCGAGTTTTTGATTTTTGGTGCCGGTTCGCCTAACCAATCTTTACATGCCCTCCAAAACGGGAGATTTTATTCTGGCTTCCTGTTGAACTCCAAATAAAAGCCTACAACAAATGATTAGTGCACACAGGTATGTCACAATAAAAGTAAAGTTCAGTAAAGTTCGTTTACAACGAAGCTCAAGGGGGCAGAAATAAAATTCGTGTTAAGTAAAATTCGTTTAAAACGTTTAACGAATTTCCAAAATTCTCAAAAAAATTCGTAATAGAAGAAAATAGGCCTAAAAAATTAACGTGGAAAATTTGAACAAATGCTTTAATTGTAATAAGACACGTAGGCTTACAGTTAAAATGTGTATACACCACAGGAATATAGGTTATGGGTTAGACTACATACTTACAGTACTGTTAACTGTATCAAGATCGTTTATGTAGGATGAAAAAATCGTTAATTGTAGCCTGCTTTTTCTTTTGCAATGACAATTTTGCCATGTATTCTTCTAACAAACTTAAAGAATGAAAAATGTTTTCTGGAACATTGTCCTTGCTTTCCATAAAAAAAACGCACTGTGTTTAATGAATCCAAAGCTACAGCATCACTACATCTTTTTTCCACAGCTGGCTCAAAAGTTACTTGGTCGTCTTCGTCATCGTCGGAATTTATTTCAGGTTGGTCTTGCACCGCCCAGATAATCTCAGCCTCCGTTAGCTCACTGCTGTTTACTAAGTTTTCGTCGACGTTTACATATTCGTTGAAATCGATACCCGGAGCAAGTCTGTTCCATTGCTGGGTGAAAATTTCATCATCAGCTGCATTTTCCTCGTGAATTTCTGTTTCTTCCTGCACTTCTTCGTCTTCTCTTTCTTTGAAACCGGCCTTTTTGAAGCAGTTTTTAATTGTTTCTGCAGTGACTTGACCCCACGCTCCAAACAACATATCGACTGCCATTTTCAAGTCGATTGTAGTGTCTCGTTTCAAGTCTATATTTAGAATGACACAACGAACAAGACGCTTACAATAATGGTGTTTGACGTTAGCGATAATCGCCTGATCAAGTGGCTGGAATTTTGATGTCGTATTTGGAGCTAGAAAAAGCAGTTTTACAGCCTTTAATCCATTTGGTTCCACGTGCGATCCAACATTATCCAGAAGCAACAATACCTTTCGTTTCTGCTTTGCCATTTTTTCATCAAATGCGATCAGCCAGTCCATGAATATTACCGACGTCATCCATGCTTTCCCGTTATTAACATACTTCAAGGGCCACGACTTCACTCCCTTGAGACAACGGAGATATTTTGATTTTCCAATCAACAGCATCTTTTCTTTTTCTGTACCGTCCATGTTGCAGCAAAATAGTACGGTGACAAGTTCCTTGCTCCTTTTACCACCGTGACATGTTTCTCCCTTCAGAGAGAGAGAACGATCGGGGAGAGCTTTATAAAAAAATCCAGACTCATCAGCATTGAAAACGTCTTTTGGAGCATAATTTTGCACTTCTTCCAAGTTTTCCTTTATCCAAGATTCCACAAGTAATTCGTCAACGGCTCCAGATTCACCATTTACGATACGAGAAACAATGCCGTGGCGCTGCCTGAAACGGGTTACCCAGCTGTTGCATGCTTCGAAACCATCAACTTCGAGTCCGAACGCTAACGAATTCGCTTTTTCTTGGAGCATTGGGCCAGACACCGGAATGTTTTTTGCACGAACTTGTAAAAACCACACAAAGAGAGCTGCTTCCACCTGTTCACATTTCGCGTGGCGTATTCGTTTTCGTGCGTCCGACACTTCACCTGTTTTGTGTGATTGGCTTACTTTCTCACGATCCTTTAGAAATGTGCTTAGAGTGCTGGCTGATATCCCATGTTTGGCAGCAATTTCCTTCTTTAGCCTTCCTTCATCTACCTTTTTGTAAATGTCCCACTTTTGTTGTAAGGAAAAGCTTTTCCGCTTTTTGGAGTTGGCAATTTGCATTTTGAAAACGTTTAGGCCTAACGCACGCTTCGACCTTCGACAAAGCACTAGGAAAAAGATATGTGAGGATGACGCACTGTGTACTCCAATCAGCATGTGCAGCAGCGCAGCCTGTGATGCCGTCCTGTATTGCTTTACTCCTTGCGCGGCCCCATAGCAACGCGGTTTAGCTCCTCCCACCGCGCTTCTCTGCCATTGATACCATTGAGTTAATAAATTACATACTGACGCTCTACCCGGCCCCGACGCGCCCATGCTAACGGAGAACGATAGAATTAGTAAATACACGACGGCGAACCATTCCGATTCCGGAAAAAAAATAAAGATTTCGTTATAGGTGAATTAAAATTCCAAAATTGATCTAAAATTATGTTCGTTATAAGTTTTTTTCGCTATGTATAATTCGTTATATGCGAATCCAAAATGCATTAAAAGAGTAGACATCCAACCAATATGGTTATTTTACTTCGTTACAAGTAAAATTCGTTAAAAACGGCTTCGTTATAAATGAACTTTACTGTGTAATCGCAACATTTCATGCTGTAACTCGTCCGCCGTTCACAGAATACTATTTTTATTTTCTTGGAAAGCATCGAAAAAAACCACGAGGCGCACTCCTCAGGACCTAGCTTGCGATAAGGATCGGAATAGAGGGTACTATAAGCGCATGCGCAACTATAAGCTCTATTTAAAGGTAACAATTACCACTGGACTGATTTAAGGTACATCAGACAACTTGTTTAAATATGATATTTTAAACACAGAAGGGTTTTGAGGTAGACCCCATAACTTACACATAAAATACAACGCTGGTAGGTTTAAGGCTTATACCCAAAACCTTGTAACGACAGAATTAACCTTTTGCACTCAGAGGTGAGACAGACGGCTGTTTTTAAAGAAAGCCATTTCGTAGAAAACTTAAAAGAGGAGATAGCCAGGGACCACTAAACTCCCGTCGAATGTTCCTAATGAGTATTTAAATGTGTCGTATAATCTCTGTAAATATCCTTCCACAAAGGAAGGCATTGATAACATTGGCACTCAAAATTTAGGTGTAAAGTCCGAAACGGGAAAGCTGACAGTTTCTTTGAGTGAGGTTGCCCTGACAACATACCTCTTAACAATTAAAGAAAATTTATTTAAAAAAAAGCAGAGCAAATTTTGCTGCACCACTGGTTTAGCTTTTAATAATAAAAACTCAACTGTTTTCAAGTTAAACAAAATACCTACTCATGGTATGTGCATTAGTATGTGACTTTCAGGTTTGTACTTGACTTCATAGTCATAGTCTTAAAGAGTAAGACTCCAACGCAACAATTTGGGATTTTTGCCAGACATTTGTTTCAGCCAGTCAAGGGGGTTGTGATCTGATTCGATGAGAAACTTGGTACCATAAATGTACGGACGAAGTTTCGCAACGGCCCATACCAAACAAGCACATTCCTTCTCTGTAGTTCCAAAATTTTGTTCCCTTGCTGTCAATTTGCGTGATGCATAAAGACAGGGGTGTTCATCACCATCGAACACTTGAGATAAAATAACGCCCATACCTCGTTCAGAACAGTCGCACTGTAGAATGAACGTTTGACTAAAGTCGGGAGCTCTCAGCACTGGAAACGTCACTAGAGCTTGCTTCAAAGAATCAAAAGCTGTTTGTTTAGATTCTTCCCACAAAACGGGATCTGGTGCTTCCTTTTTCAAGGAGTCGGTAAGACACGCACAGATTTCAGAGTAATGATTAATGTACCTTTGATAGTACCCTACTAAACCAAGGAAAGAACGGACATCCTTCTTAGTTTGTGGCCTAGCGAATTTTTGCACAGCCAAAACTTTCACTTCAGAAGGAGTTCGAGAACCTCCACCAACTTCATGGCCAAGAACGGTGGCTTTGCTGCAACCAACCTGCGACTTACCGGCATTGACCGTGAGCCCGGCTTTCTTGACAGCAGAAAGAAAATTAAAGACGTGATCGAGATGTTGTTACCACGTTTCGGCACCAACAGCAGTGTCATCTTGGAAAGGAGTAACATACTCTTCCATGCCCCTAGTGACACCATCCATCAACTTCTGAAAGCACAAGGGGGCATTCTTCATCCCCCATGTTCATCATGACGGGAGTAAACTTCCCAATGGGAGTTGTAATTGTGGCAGCCAAAGAAGCTTGCGGCGTCAAACGCACTTGCCAAAATCTTTGATTTAAATCAAAGATAGGAATAAATTTCCACTTTGCGGCTCGCTCTATGAACTCCTCAATGTTAGGAATGGGATAGTCTTTTTGTGACTGTGTTATTGTTCAACTCTCATGGTAGTCGACTACCAGACGTGGGCTGGCATCTTCCTTTTGAATAATAATCATGGGGGAACCGTGTTGAGAGTCGGTTTCGACAATCAAACCCAGACCAAGCATCCGCTAAATCTCTGTGAAAATCAAGTCACGCTCATACTTCGCATGGCGATAGTATTTGTAGGGTTTCACGTGTGGATCAATTAATTCGACATCGTGTTGTACCAGGTCGGTCCGACCAGGCAAAGTGGGGAAAACACCATCCACTCGTTCAAAAACATTGAGCAGGTCGCTCTTCTGCTGTTCGGTTAAAGAGCCCATTTTTTTTGAAATGGCTCGTAGCTTCCTAAGCAGTAAGGTGGCTGTCCAAACATGGTCAAGGTGAGCAGATTCACGCTCATCGGAAAAGGCATAGGAAAAGGCACATAGGGCTTAAGGAGGTTGATGTGGTAGACTGTCTCCTTCTGAGCATCTGAGCACCAAACGATTTTTTTATTAGATAGTTTGTGTCAGTCAATCTTTTCAACACCACACAGGCCATCCCAATGAATGTCTAATTATTGGCTCTGGAAGGTTTAAGCACTAAAACTTTGTCTCCTTTCTTGAACTTACGTTCTGTGGCCTTTCTGTCATATAATGACTTGTTTTTAAGTTGTGACTTCGTGATATTTTCCCGAGAAATCTCACGGGAATACTTGAATCGTTGAAGCAAGTCTAGGATGTACTCTAGTACACTTGGGTGGACGTCTGGCTCAACCCATTGGCTTTTAACCACTCCAATGGGCCTTTGATGTTGCGTCCGTAAACAAGCTCAGCAGGAGTGAAGCCGGTGCTCTCATGAGGATCGGTTCGAAGAGCAAACATTGCTCCGGGCAGATACGTCTCCCAGTCTTCAAGATGCTCGTGGCATACTGCAGGCAACACAGCCTTTAGTGTGCAGTGAAAGCGTTCGACGCTGTTGGATTGGGGGTGACAAACGCTGGAATTTATGCACTTAATTCCACACTTCTCCAAAAACAAAGTTGTAAGTTCAGAGATGAACGGTGAGCCCAAGTCGGACTGGAACTCTCCAGGAAATCCTAGTCGAAAAAATACTTGCAGGAGTGCATCAACAACACTCTGGCTGTTAGCTTCTTTAAGGGGAACAGCTTCAGGGAATTTCGTTGCAGGGTCAAGTAGGGAAAGTATATACTTAAAACCAGCCTTGCTTGTAGGCCTAATTGGACCAACAATATCAATAACATACCTATTGAAAGGCTCTCCATCCATTGGCACTAGTACCATGGGAGCAACAAATTTTTGCCCTGTTTTGCCATTTCTGCCAAGTCAAACAAGATTGTACATAAATCTCAATATCGGTGAAACAATGTGGCCAGTAGAAATTCGTTAATACACGGTCTTTAGTTTTAGACCGGCCCAAATGGCCTGCCCATGCATTGGCATGCGCTGTATCTAACACAAAATTCCAACATGCTTTAGGAATCACTAGCTGTCTCTCTATTGACGGCTTACCTAAAGAACGAAAGGGCTTTCTGAAAGGCAAAAAAAAAAAAACCCGTGCATCGCCGTGGGTGCACGGGTAGCTGCGAGCACTGGGGCGTCAGATTCGATAGGCGTCTTGGTCCCAGCTGTACATCTCTGGCTTCGTACCAACCCGGGTTCGATCCTGGGAAGGGAAGTGTATGTGTACGGGTTTTTCTCCGGTTGTTTCCCGCCCGTTGCACGAGGATTTCCTCCGGGTACTCCGGTTTCCTCCCTCATGCAGCAAAAAAACAACTGTTCCTGATGGTGGTAAAACCTTCCACTTAACATCTGCCGCTTGGGCCTAATAACAAGCTATTAGCTTATTGGCCGACTCCTTCTATTATTATTATTATTATTATTATTTTGTCGACGAAAAATCGTTTGTTTTCATCCTGCTGCTCCAACGAGATTTCAGCAGTTTGCCAACATTGAGTTAAGGTTGGACACTCAAGTTGCATTTTAGCAAAAGCAGGTTTATCAATGTTCAGTAGTTTTGAAAACTGGTCTGTTTGGGGGCCTAGAATCGCCTCATCTAAACGATCTACTCTTCTAGGGTTGATAAAGCCTTCGGGTGGTGCTACTCGTGGAGGAACCTCACGCTGTTCAGTCTCGCTATCTGAACTGTCATCATCACTTGATGCTAACTCACGATAATTGGGTCGTAAAATCGGGCGCTGTTGCTCGTCACGGGTTTGTGAACGAGTCACTGCGTTTGCAAAAGGCGGTAAAGTTTTTAACCCCCTCTCTTCCAGAATAGTCTGGGAAGGAATGCCTAAAAGCATTTGAAAATGATCACCAATGTGGTCAGTGACCAAAGCCTCTGTGGTTAAAGGACCATAGGGCGTCTGCACGTCAATCTTAGCGATTGCGTGGGCTGTAGTTTGCTCCGTGAGCGCATTACTACAATGGGTGTATTCACTTGTGAATTGGTGTGGTTTAACCAAATCTCTAGAAATGACATCGTGGGTAGACCCAGTTTCCCTAAGCACTAAACACTTAGCACCATTAACACTCCATTCGTGAATGTGTTTCGACAATACAAGTTCAGGTGGTTGGCTAATGATAAAATTGTTACTAGCTGGGTAAGCTCCCGAATCACTTGATTCTTGGGCTTTACGTGCGAAGCTATTTTTGCTGACGTGTCCGGGTTTTAAACAGAAAAAGCACATGCCATCGTTGGCTCTTGGCCTACGTGGCTGGTCGAATGCTCTATTAGCATTTTGGCTAGCAGAATCCCCACCAGTGGAGTCACTTTGACCCTCTACAGAACCGGCCGGTTTAGCTGTAGGACGACGGTTTCGATTACCGTTACGTGAATTAGCCGAAGCTTTAGGAGCTGGGTTGGCTGGCTGTGTGCCAGTTTGCACTTTGCCAGTTTTGACGGCAACATCTACAGAGATCTGTCTGTTGCGTGTAGTGTAGTCATCACACAGTTTGGCTGCTTCCTGTAGCGTCCCAGATTTAATCTGGTCCGGCAACCATTTTCTCAGGCCCACTGGGCATGACTTGTAAAATTGCTCTAATAAAATTAAATTAGACAATTTGTGGAAATCGCCGTTAACACCGGCGAGAGACAACCATCGGGAAAACGTCTCGAGTTCAAACGCGTGCTCGTGAAATAATTGGTCTTGTTCTGTATCAAGACTGCCAAATGCAGATTGGACGGACTCCTTAGTCTGTACGAACCTTTCAAGTAACTTTAATTTGACTTGGTCGTAACCATGCATAGTAGCGGTGCTCATTTGGTCGCACACTTTTACTAAAATTTCGCCTAACACAGGTTGTAAACCTACTACCCATTCACTCTTTGGAATACGTTGAGTTTCCATTGTTCTTTCAAAGATTTTTAAATACGAATTGATTTCCGATTTCAGACCCCAACTATTTAATAATTTAGATTATTAATTATTAATTTTTTCCGGGCCATGGCCCTGCATTAACACTTGGTAAAACCTGGACTGGATTGGTACCATCGTTACCATTTATACTTCTTAACTTGGCTAATTCTATTTGTCGGTTAGCTAGTTCTCACTCATGCTCGAGTTTTTTTATTGCAAGCGCCGTAGCTGCGTTGCTAGTCTGGCCAGTTGTGTCACGGATCATTAATTCATGGGCACAAATTTTATCGGCCTCTAGGGAGGCATAAGCTGTAGCTTTTTCAGCCTCTTCCAATTTTAAAGCTTCTAGTTTTAACTGTTCGGCTTTAAGAAATTGTTCGTTCTCCTTGAGAGCGATCTCTTTTTTGGCCAAAATGGCAGAATCACGTTTCTCTATGGCACTGAGCAGTTAGATTGACAGCTCAACCAACGTGAGTTTGTCATCGTTAAATGCTATTTTAATAACATCTACGGACTCGTGTCTGGTTTCACATACTGTTAAACCCAAATTCAGACAAGCTTTCTTTAAGTCTTTGTAATGAATGTGATCGATTATCGCTTCTAATTCTTCCATGTTAAAAGTTTAGGTTAGTTCAAATTTTAAAGAAAAAAAAACGTTCTAATTTTAAATCTTTTAAAGTTAATATTCCACCTGCAAAATAACCCTCCTAAAAGGTAAAAAGAGCGAGTACTAAAACACTTCTCTTATAACCCAATCCAGTTAGGGACATGTAAATACATTCTTATATTACCTAAGCACTCAGGTGGATACATAAAATAAACACTCAGCCTGGCAACCGGACTATACCCATGTGCACTAACCTGAATTTTCTGCACAATCGCTGTGCGGTCTGTCATTTCCAATCACCCATCGAAGATCGGATCCAAATTGTAGTGGTCGCACTTCCAGTTGAAATTCGAGCACAGTCACTTGTGAAGTCCAGTGGATTTTACTCTAGGAGCATCGTTTCCTTGTTGGGGGTCGAATTCTCCAGGGGTTGAAGGAACATCTGCCTTCCGAAGGCGTGCCTGCAGCTTCGCGGCTTGTGAAGGGAGAATTGCCGCTTCCCGGCTCCGGCTGGATACGGGGTTGTTGTTTTGCCTTGTTTTAATGTTAAGGCGGGCATCTACTTCTGTAGCTTATAGACGTTGCTACTGACAGCTATGGGGGTTGCAGTTTGAGTTGTACTGCGACATCTTCTTCATAAGATGAACTGGCATGGTAGTATGGCAGGGGGGAAGGAGTGTAATGGCACAGCACCTTTAAATCCCACCACTGCCACCGTTTTGTAGCGGCGCTTTCAGGGTCTTGAGGTGCCTACTGTCTATAACACCGACATCTGGCGTACTTGTGGATATTTTAGATGAATTTATAAGTGGCGGTTTTTACTTTTTCGGAAAAACAGCATAGCGTGTCTACTGCACGGTTAGGAGAAAAGCGTCAGCATCCTACCTAAGTTATGAAGACCTATCTAATCATGGTTCACTGCCACCACGATGGGTAGTTAATTTAATTGCCTACTTCGGAGTTAGAATAAAAATTGATTTGTAATTAAAATAACCCTTGCAAATTAAATCGGACTCGAAGTCAAAAATGTGTTCAAAACAACTTTCTTTTCTGTTTTAATTAAACATGACAAGATTTTACACAATTCGTAGTAACTAGTTGGTTACAAATAAACTAGGGCTTTTCAATAAAAAGCACATGATTTTCGATTAAGTCACATTACAATTTGGACTAGAAAAGTCGGTTTAGGTTATCACAACCGTCCGACTTACATGATGGTTCTTACATTTAGTAAAACAGTCGTTTGAACGAAGTTAGCTACTCTTGCACTAAAATCACTTCAACATCACACTGAATCTAGGTTAGCGTTATAAGGAAAATTACCTTTTGAAAGACTCCTGCTTCAACGACAACACATACTAGATCTCGGTGATCTTTGATTATGCTCTGAGTTTACATAAGTAGAAAAATAGCCGGTTTTTAGGAAGAGGACCTTAAACCCTTAAATTATGGGGGCCCTACAAGAATTGCCGATGGCTTTTGGCTACCCATAAGTTCACTTGAAATCTAGAAGTTAAGTTTAAAATCTATGACTAAAAATTTAAAAATACTGTTCCAAAAATTAAATTAAATTTAAACTAGTTACTATCAAGAACTACTACCTTGCCCGGCATGGCAACACTGGCCAGGACATCTCTGCTCCGACCGCCGTAGTGACCTCTAGCCTTTGAGTCTTTGAGCTATGCTATCGACTTTCTCCTTCAGCTTGGTTTTATACCTGCTGCTTGGCAGCCAGGTAGTGGGAAACAGCGGCCCTGTAGGAGAGCGACCGGTGTGAGGTAGAGGAATAGCTTTGGAGGAGGAGAGACTGACTCAACCCGGCCAGGCTGTCACTACCGGAAGTAGGCATGGCAGCGCGGACGGGCAGGGTAGCTTTGCACTCTGAGTGGAGGGGAAGGTAAATACTGAGTTCTGATTGGAAGGGAATTGAAGGAGCTTGGATGGCAAAGGGAATTGCCGAATTTGGGTGTTTCTAAAGGCCTTAGCTTTGAAAGTGCATTGAGTTAATTAACTCAATAACAACGTGAAAGTAGGGCTATATATTTTTTTATGAAAACTACAATGTTATGCATTGCAACTATTGAAGAAGGGCGGGGTGGGAACGAAGTTTGATGCTCAAAATGAATTATTCTGTTTTTAATTGAAGGAAAAGGCTATTACTTTGCATTCGGGTTGAGATCACTATGGTCGGAGCCCTGAAATAAAAATACAAGATACACTAAAAAAATGTCCGGTAAAATAATAGAAGTTGTGTTTTCCATTTTGAACAAGGTAGAGTTCATGAGAAAAAGTTTCATTAAATATTGTTTTATAAAAGCCTAGGTAAAAGATTAAAATAAACCAGCTTGTGTTCGAATGCTAGAACGCATAAAATTTAAATGTATTATCGCAGCCGCAAATAATATCGTGAGTGTAGTCAAGTTTTCGTAGTTGCTAAAATCGTCACATTAGTAAAATAAAAACATTGAAAACAGATCATCAAACATGTAGGCTAGAACACTAAGCTAGTCTTCTTTATGCCTGGAAACAAATTCGAGTGTACAAGTATTTACATGTTTGCAACATTTACATGTTTGCGGAAAATGGCGACGGAAATTGTGTGCGCGGCGCTCAGTTTGAGCACTTTTTCAAATTGATGTGGAGACCAAAGTATGGCGAATTTTCAGGTTCTGTTTCTGCAGGACAGATAAAGTTCGGGTTTATTAAATGCTGCAAACCAGAGTCGTTTTGGTCCACTTTCCTTAGAGTTGGAGATTTTTAAAGTTGGTGGTGAAAAATAGACCCAGCGCTCGTGAGCACTAAGAAAAAAAATAGAGAGTCCCCGAGTTTTTGATGTTTGGTGCCGGTTCGCCTAACCAATTTTTACAAGACCTCTCCGGTTGCCTTCTTTGGCAGTCCATACTAACCATCTGTTCTCCGTTTATGATCGCCCGCATGGATAGCACCCGGTTCACGGGGTTATTAAACTCCGGGGTAGCCGGCTCGTAGCATGGGTAACTATCATCCTTGTCCAACACCACCATGTCACGAAGTCTGCTATATAATGAATAATCAGGTAATGGATATTTCGTCAGCAATAAAAACATAGAAATACGAGGGTACAGCCTGGTTGATTTCTGTTTTTGTTGCCTTGCCGAAAACATACATTACCCTCACCCGCCTGGCCTCCCCTCTTGGTCACCAAAGTCGACACTGAGTGAGAGAAAGATGAAGCCAGCTCGACTCGGGCTCTTTATATAGAGGCTTGCGCAGAAGTGGAGCTACGAGCACGGCAGGGAAGCCAAGTTTTCATCGCTAGGGATTGAGCCTGCAAAGGAAGGAGCCTGCAAAGGAAGGAAAAATCGGGTAATGTATGTTTTTGGTTAGGCAACAATAACAGAAATCAACCAGGCCATACCCTGGGAATTTTCTGGTTTTCTCCCTGATTTAACCTTAATGCATGTTTCACGACCATATTTGATAAAAGAACAAGATAAGACCTAACTCTTATACTGTATTGTGAATTTGTCCTTTGCTCAGGAAATAGGTTGTTCATTTATTACTTTATGTACCCTGGTTATACAAACGGGCTACTATTTTTTCGGTTATTAGTGGGTCTTTCTAGTATTCTTAGTAATATGACTGTCACAAATGTGACCAAACATAACCTAATCTAACATCCCAGGTTTTAGGGCTGGAGCGTAGTTTACCCAGCTTGCAGTAACTTGACCACTGACCCAAACATAACCTACTCTAACATAACGTAACCAAAGTACATGCCTGGGAATTTTTAAATGTCGGTAAAAAAAAATAAGACCTGATGGTAACATAACTGAAAAACCCAAACTGCACAAACTGCCTTTGAAATTATTTAGTCCCAGGTCATTTTTTTTGGGTGGGGGGGGGGGGAGCAGTTGCCCCAGCTTGCTTCCTCCCCTACCTCTCCCCGGTGTGCCACTGAACCGAATCGAACCAAACTGTAACAGCGGACGCTACGACGGCTTAGGTGCTTGTAACGCCCCGGTTTCCCTGGTCTACATGGAGTTTCAGTCTAAGGTTCTAAGGTGTTTACGACGACTTTTACGGCATAAGCACAGTTTTGGGCTACAGTCCCAGCATGGGGGATGGAGCGTCGGGTCCTAATTAAAGGGGCCTAACCTTAATATTGTTGGTAATCACTGCCACCAACGGTGGAATTTAACTGTTTATAATAGCGAAAATTAATGATGGGCTACATATTTATTTTACACTCAAACAATTAATCAAGTTAGCAAACAAACTGAAGTTTAAAACTCCTGGTTTTATTTTAACAACAGAGAATGAAAGAACACTTTACATCATAGTTTGCTTCGGAAAGCTTTTTAAATAAATTATTTAAAAGCAACAAGTTGAATTTACAGTTTTGCAGTAATTCACATTTTACGACCAACAACTCTTGGGTTGGAATAAAGTTTAAATTTTCACATTAGAAAAAATAATACTGAGTGCTCCGGGAGACACCCGCAAGACTGGACAGCCGCAACTGATTACAGTCTATCTGACAGTATGTTTCCTACACGATCAACCGTCCACAGTTATGTTTCTAAGTTTTCTAAGTACTAAAGATCAACCTCCCTTAGTTCCCGCAGAAACTGTTCTAAGAAATAAAAAGCCTGGCAATTTTATACTTAGACATCAGTATGTTTCTTTCGACTTCCACAAAGATCAAACCGTCAGTTTAAATTAAAAATCCATTTAAGTTTAAACTAGAAGAAGTTGGTTTTTGTAAGAGAACCACTCTGACGTTATGGGGTGGGGGACCAAATATGCCGATTATGGCGTCACCTCCATAATTTTCTCTAAGCTAAAAGTTATGCTTAAACTTTTAAACTATAAATTTAGAATTGGGGGGTCCTAAATTAAACTTTCAAAAGCTACTATAAACATACGAACCACTATCATTTTGCCCGGCATGGCATCCTACGGGCGTGACGTCTCCACTCCCGACTGGCGTGACCCTTCTAGCTTGAGAGATCTGTGAGCTGTGCTGAGGAGGGAGGGGTGTGGGGGCTTTTTATGCTGGAGCAGCGGATTTTCTTGACCAAAGCGCGGACGGGTAGGAGAGCTGCGGGGGTCTGATAGGCTGAGGGCCAGGAGAACAATGGGTAAGTCGGTTTGGCAAAGGGTTTGGTGCCGAGCCGTTTGAAGGAGTACAGACGTGTAAAGATAAGCCAATTTGAGTTTTACTCAAGTGAACTTTGGGAAATGGCATTTACTTTAAAATATTGACTATTGAATAAATATTTACATAATTGCATCGTGAATAGGCTCTGGTTAAAGCTTAATACTTCGACTTGGGTAATGCATAAAGCATTACTATTACATTTTACAAGCTTTAACTGTAAACTACAGTGTTATACACCACAACTAAGCTGGGGGGGGGGGGGGGGGGG